>SNQJ01S0009915.1:4452-17727 GCA_010110895.2 Picea sitchensis | reverse complement strand
CCAGGGCTCTGATACCAACTTAATCTAAAAATGAAGAAGACTTGAAAAACTTGAATAATTATTGCAAGTGAAATGTTATGTGTTTAAAGCAACAGGATCAATTTGCAACACATAAATTAAGGATTACTTATGCAAAATACACATATACAGCAGCATAAACAATGAACATCAACACATAAACACAACAACTTGATAAAGGAGTTCACCCCTCTCCGGGGTACATCTCCTGGTCCAGCTTCCAATGGATCATTATTATTAAATTTCTCAAAGTGATCAATAACATGCCTTACAATGCTCAAAATGACAAACCGACTGCTCCAATGGCTTCCCAGCATCCCAAAACCCCTGTCTGGGCTCTTTCGGCACCTCAATCGGTCGAAAAATGAAGAAGTTAGGCCTCCTGGAAGTCTCCCTCTTCAAGCTTGTTGTCTCTGGTTCTACAAATCGCACCCTTGCCTGAGAAAACCTAGCTCACACGCTTATTTAAGCGTAAAAACTCAGTCCTGTATGCAACCGCGCACTAGTACAAACCGTAGGACGGTTAAGGGCGCGCCAGCCCCTAACCGCCTCGGCGTCTGGGCACATGGCGCATAGAACCTTGGGCTAGGAGAAATAGTAGTTAAACCGTTCAAAACCGTATAACTCCCGGGTGGTTAACCCACTGGTCAAACCACACACGCATTTAACCAAAGGTTCAAAACTCCCGCGCGCATGTTTTAATACAATGGCAAACACACACATATATATATATATATATATATATATATATGCAATACAACATTGCAATACATTGCAATTCAATACATTATAATGCGCGCACCAATGGTTTGGGTTTTAAAATATGCGGTCGTATGTAAAAAAATGTGTCCACGAGTCGGGGCTTAGCCCTGGCCCGCCCCCCTTTCCAACTATTACAACACACAACTTTAAATATAAGCGCGTTCACATCATATTCAAGGAACATCGGCGGGAAATTTGGCTAGTGGAGTGTTATGAAGTCATTGGTGTTGGGGGAGGTCCTGGGGTCGAACCCCATGGACTCCCCATATAATTTTACATAATCAATTAAACAAAATTGAAGGGGACACGTGGCGCCTCCAGATTGGGCCACGTGTCCTCATCCCATTTGCCAGCAATCCGGACATGTGTCAACACACGACTCATCAACATCAACCAATAAAAATGTGCCACATCATCCACCTTCCATGTCACTGTACAGATGGTACGACCTTGCCACGTCACCGTACAGATTGTACGGACGGGTACAGTCAGCACCCAAAAAATTTGCCTATTTGGCTTGGCGAACAGATCGCGATATCTTCTCCATACGAACTCTGTTTGAGAAAGTAAATATACCACTGGAATCAGGAAGACGAGACAGACGCAATGTCACTATTTTCGTCACATTCTGATCACTTTGAAATATGAGCAAAATTTGATCCCCTGATCATATGTGGAACGTCACATAACTCCTCACGGTTAGAGAGTTATGACCATGTATGATAACGGTATGATTTTTACTATATTTGAAGGTAATACTATTCTATATGGATAGTACATGTCATTCTATTTCTGGTGGTATGTGGAACATCACATAACTCCTTGCAGTTGAGAGTTATGGCCTTACGAAGTTGGAGGACCCTCGTTTGTCATCTAGAAGCCCTAAAAGGTCAAAGTAGTCAAAGTGGTTTAAGATATTTTAGAAGGTAAATAATAAAGTGAAGTGATGAGTGTACTATAATTCAAAGTGAATACAAAATAAATTATTTAAATAATAAATTTAATGGAGAAATTAGAAGTGTGTTAACCTTAAAATAAGGAAAGTGGGCAAAGTGACCTAGAAGATGTTTTTAAGGAAACTAGTTGGAGAGTATAAATAAGAGGCAAGGCTCTCTCATTTTAGAAACACTTGAGAATATTGAATACCTATAGGTTTTTGGGGTAACCAAAGGATATATAAGCCGAATTTCTGAGGAAAGTGAAGAAAAGAAGGCCGAAATTCAAGGAAGGATAAATTATTTTGATGATGCTTTCTAAGGTATGTTGTTTTCAGGTCATATCACCTTTTTCGCAATAATTTTTTTTTCTAGAATGATTCAGACCATGAAATTTCTATTCCATATAGGAAACATATCCAAGTATCTGTGGTAAGACATTCATCTTGTGGGTCCTTGTATTTTTGGAGTTACACTCCGTGGAAAATAGGGTTTGTGGCTAGTCCTGAAACTAGTCAAAAACAGGTGTTTCGGGTAAAAATATCATAACTTCTTCATAACAGATCCAAATTTAGTAAGACCAAATGTGTTGGTTAGAGTACAGTATTTTTTATTCTGTATAACAGTTTTATATAAAAGCAACAAATATTTTGTGTGGGGAACGCTCTACAAGTTCGCTCTCTACAATAATCCAAAATTCAGCAAGGTGTGCCATTTTTTCCATAAATCCTTTTATGAGAGGTTCAAAGTAGTGAAACCTGGAGAAATTGCATAAAACACATTGAAGAACATTGTATATCAGTTTCATATATTTATTCATTATAGGTATAAAGTTATGATTATTTCAAGTTAGGGTTGTTGACTAATCCAAAACTAATCTTGTGAGACTAAAGAAACATTTGATGAAAATGCTAGTCTCTTGTTGTTAAAGTTAAGGAATGTTTGCAGATATGTGATCATATACACCAAGCCTATTACAGAGTTACAAATCATATTTGGATGATGAAATTGATGAGGGATTTTGGTTGAGGTACAAGTTGGGTACATGGTTGAGAAAAGTAGTTGATGAGTTGGCACATACATGAGGTGTATAGTTGATGATGTTGGTACATATTGATGATATTTGGATGATGAAATTGATGAGGGATTTTGGCTATGCCAAGTTGGGTACATGGTTGAGAAAAGTAGTTGATGAGTTGGCACACATACAGGTGTATAGTTGATGATAAGCTATACATATTGATGAGTCATATTTGATGAGTACTTGAAACATGACAAGACACTTGGTACATGGTTGGTTCTGTGCTGTTTATGGTACAAGTTGATTGGCTGCATTGGTTTGCATAGGTTGGTGCATGGTTGATGCATTTGTTTGGTGGTAATAATGCTGATTACAGTTGAGATGAGATATAGGTTGATGCATGGTTCAGGTTTATTGATACATGTTTACAGTGGTATATCTCACAGTGATAGTGTGACAGTGGTTCCATCATTCTACTTCTACTTTAGGGAGGTTGGACAGGGCAAGGACGGGTGGTTGTAGACGGAGAACATAGGGGGTTGTAGCCTCCTTCTGGTTGTAGCCAGAGAATTGGGGAGTTGGATATTCACTCAGGTTGTATCCTGAGAAACTAGGGGTTTGGAGCCTCCTTCGAGTTGCAGATATAAAACAAAGGAAGTTGGTTCTTCCAATGAATGTAATTCTTCAATACATATAAGATAAATAATTTTGTGGTTTTCTCCCGATTTGGGTTTCCACGTAAAACACTGGTGTACTATGTATGTGTGTGATTGTTCATTTCTTATTGCTCATTATTGGATAATAATTCTACATTGATATAACACTTGGATTATTTGGAGAAAAAGGATTATAATTACACTATTATTGATTCACCCCCCCTCTCAGTAATCCAACAGTGAAAACCATCCTTAAGAAGAAATTTGAAATGACAGACTTAGGTTTTTTGCACTATTTCCTTGGCCTCCAAGTTTTGAAAACCAATGAAGGAATTTTTCTTTCCCATTCTAAGTATGATTGTGACCTTCTTAGTCACTTTCATATGGATTATTGTAAACCACCCCCTTCTCCCTTCCAGTCTGGAGTCAAGCTTATTTCCACCTGTACTTATCCTGAAGTTGATGCCACCCTGTACCGTTAGTTAATTGGTAGCCTCTTGTACTTGACTCATACCCGTCCTGATATTTCCTTTGATGTTGTTCTTGTTGCTCGGTATATGAAAACACCCCATGAAAGCATTGGAAAGCAGCTAAAAGGATACTTCACTATGTATGTGGTACAGTCCAATTCGGGATACATTATAGTTCAGGGGGGACTCCTTTATTGGTTGGTTTCACTGATTCAGATTGGGCCGGCGACCCTAATGATCAGAATTCTACTGCAGGTTATGTTTTCAACCTTGGTTCAGTACTTGTCACTTGGGCCTATAAGAAACAACAAGCTATTTCACTTTCTTCCGCGGAAGTAGAGTACCAAGAAATGGTAAATGCAAGTCAGGAAGCCTTGTGGCTTCGACAGATCCTTTCATATTTTGGATTCGAGTAGCAACATCCAACCAGCCTTTGGTGTGACAATTAGATTGCCAAGCTCACCAAAGACTCAGTTCAACACCAACTTAGCAAGCACATTGAGATACACATGCACTTCATAAGAAATCTCATTCATGATCAAGTTATTGAAGTGATATTTTTCCCTACAGAAGATCAAGTTGCAGAAATTTTCACAAAGTCTCTTACAGAAGAAAAGTTTTCCAAACTTTGATCTATGTTAGGAGTTCAGGAAGTTGTCATTAAGGGGGGATAAGCTCTAATGCCTCCTTCCTTCTCCTATTGTGTCAACATTTTAAATCCTTCAATCCTATCCCAAGTTTTTCTTAAGGGGGGATATTAGGATATTTAGACACTTAGGAGTTAGTTAAGAACTACTTGGTATAATGTCTCGTTAGGTAAAAGTGTGTTTCTTAGTCTATTTCTTTAGTATGCACTAATATGCATTTGTATTTAGGACATCTGACGGTCACGATATGTTCCCAACATAGAATGATCTGACGGTTCATACTCTCCTCGATCTTAATGACCATTGATTTGTGGATTAACACCTGATTGGTCCATGATATCTATTTAAAGAGCATGGAGGGTCATTTATCGATGATCGATTGTGAGGAACTCTCTTGTAAAATATCTCTGTAATCTTTTTATTTTGCATTAATAAACTGCTCCAAGTGGCCACATTGGCTGGGGCCATGGATGTTTCCCCGTAGGATTTTTACCATGTGAAAACATAGGTGTGTTGATCTTTGATTTGGTTATGTGAGTGGTTATTGAAGGTGTTCATCCTCTGTTGGAATACCTGTGTTGTTGAACACTAACGGATTCAAGCGTCAACATTTTTGGCGACCATACTAGGGACCAAACAAACTTGAAGATGAAAATTTGGTTCTAGACCATAAACTCATATGACTTTTCCTCAGGCTAACCAAACCCAACTAGAAATCGGATTGAATAACCAACAAAGTATTATGCACCAGTTATACAATCTTTAAATAACAACAACTAGAACTAGAGAATAACTAGAAAGGTCTTGGGAAACACTAGTTCAAGAATAATAAAGAGAAATTATTTGAATACAAAGAAGAAACGAAAGACAAGACTAGAGAAATGAAAGACGATATCGAAGAGCACAAGAGCAAGGTAGAATTAAAGATGGATGAATAAAAGGAGAAACCTTTAGACATGGCTGATAGAGAAAACCCAAGAGAAGAAATACATGAAGAAAGATGAGAAGAAGGGAGACATGAAGAAATAACAAAATAAAGATGAGAACTAAGGTTCAGAAACCTAAGAAGGGTAAGAGACTCCCCTCTTGACCTTCAAGGATAACAACATGAGCTCCCAGCTCTTCCTAAAAGTTCTTTGAAGACATTTTCTAGAGATGAAATGATTGATGATAAAATATATGTTGATTTGTTTTGGGATGTTTGTGATTTTAATCTTATCGAACATGATGATGTGATGGTAAGGTTGTTTCTCCAAAGTTTTTCGGACCAATATTATGAATGGTACACATAATTTCCCACAAGATCAATTGGCTCATTTTATGATCTTGAAACAACATTCTTAAATATGTTTTCTCCTCCAGTCGCATATCATACACTTATTACAAACTCCACCCAAATGTGTAAAGAAAAATGAGAGGATAAGGGATTTCAATTTCAAATTCAATGAAACGTTGAAGAAAATCCATGAAGAAAACAGGCCTAATGATCCAGTAATACTTGGTTGCTATAAAAATTCCATGCCATCTAATGTGAAGTTCACCATTCGAACTTCTCAAATTGAAACTTTATAAGAAACAATGATCAAAGCTAAGGAGATGGAGGAAATCATGATTGAAACAGGAATTGACCCTGACATTGTCCTAGGAAGAGTGAAAAGGAAGATGGATAATTTTAACATTGTTGATCAAGGAGCATATAATTCAAAGAGGAATGAAGAGAAAAAGCCACGAACTGGTAAACATAAATCAATTGGTGGAGAATTATTTAAAGGAACTATCTCAGATGTAAAAACAGATCTCGTTGCAGCTCAGGAGATGAAGCAAACAATGGAGATTTCTCAGATGAAAAGAACCATCAGACAAATGCAAAATGAAATAACAAGGCTAATAAGGAATGATAATTTCATGACTAATATAAGGATGTTGGTTCTAGAGAAAAGAAGGAACCCTACCCAAGAACAAAGAAAGAGGTTTGGAAATTCTAACAACCAACAAAGACAGAGGGTTCCCATGCAACCAACTCTGAACATAGTAATACTTGATGAGCCATACAATGAGAAAATGGTTGAGCCAAAAAATGATTATATAAATTTTTGAATCTGTATAGCATAGGAATTCGAGACACCCATGTACATATTTGAGGAAGACAAAGATGATACTATCTCACAAGAAAACATTATCCAAACACGGGAAATTGTAAATAAGTCCAAGAATAAAGAGAATTCTAAAAAAAAAAAAGAAAAAGAAAAAGACAATGAGAAAGATACGGAGAAAGAGAATGATAAAATTAAAGCAACCAACACAGAAGTAAAAAAGAAACAAAAAACCATCAACCCCCTTCAGATGATATACAATGTTGTTGATGATCTAAACAAGTTAAGAATTACTCTCCCTTTTACAAAAGTAGTAAAAATTCTCCAACAGAGGGAAAACATCCTAAAATTGTTGGATGAGCCAGCTGAGAGAATTTAAGTGGTTATTGCAAACCCAAAGTAGAGTCACAATACATCAGGGGTAAAATTGAGAGGAAAAGTTCCAACTTTCTACATTTCAATAGAAAATCATGATGTTGTGCTCCACAATTGTAGGGTGGATTCTGGTGTGATAAACAATATCATTCCTTTGGTAGTAATGGAGGCACTTGGTATGATCTGTAGAAAATATTATGAAACATGTGAGAGCATCTATGCAATTGATTTCAGGAAGGTACCATCCTATGGAGAAATTAAATACTTTTATGCTTGGATTACCGTTTCTCCCCATATCATTACAATTTTCAATATTGTGGTGGTGGATCTTCCTCCAACATACGTGGTTGTGCTTGGAAGAGACTGGTCTTCCATGATTGGTGGCTATATAATGAATGATGGAAGTTGTATGGTGTTTCCTGAAAATGATGGAGAAATGATCAAGGTTCCTCACGAACCCAGGAGACTATTTTCTTTAAAAAATAAGGATAATGAGTTGATGGAAGACTATATAGATGTTTGTATTGGGAATTATTCGATCCTGGATATAGAGAAAATCAAGGACATAAAGAGGGAAGATAATTATTTTGATGGATATTGGAGAATGTTGTTCAATGGAGCTTGTTCAAGTTCATGAAGAGGATTTGGAATTGTACTCAAAATCCCTACGAAGGTTGTATACACACATGCCATTAGACTTGAGTTCCCTTATACAAATAATGAAGCAGAGTATGAAGAATTAATTCAAGGAATGATCCTGGCGATGAAGATGAAGATTGAAAATTTGGTTGTGACCAGGGACTCTGAGTTGGTAATAAATCAGATCACTCAGAAGTATAAAATTAAAAAGGAAAGGATCAAGCTATATTTCAAAAGAGTGAATGAATTAATGGAGGCCTTTAGTTCCTTCAATATATCTTTTATTCCAAGGGATAAAAATAAAAAAAAAGATTCTTTAGTGTTGTCCGCTTCATTGTCAAATCTAGATGGCATCCAAAGTGAGACATCTTTTCAAGTAAAAAAACTTTTTCGACCCTTAGTGCCATATAACGAAGATTATCTCCAAGTGTTTGAAAATGATGAAGACTTAAAGGATTTTATAGAAAATGGAAATGAAGACAAAGATAATGATATTTTTCCTATTCCAAAGAATTGTGTCCAATCTGAGTCTATTTTCAAAAGAGATGATCATACAAAAAGTCTCAAGGAAGAAGTATTAGTCCGGAAAGTACAAGAAATGAAGAAAGTCAACATCACAACTGATAGTTCCCTGAAGTAATAAATTTGGGAGTTGATTGTACATCTAAAGAACTTGATCAATATATCTCCCTTTTCAAAGAATATTTTGATGTTTTTCTTGGAGTTATGATGATCTAAAAGCCTATGATAAATCAATATTATAGCATACTATTCCATTAAGAGAAGGAGATAATCCCTTTAAGAAGAAAATAAGAATGGTGAATCTCAAGTTAAAACCATTGGTAAATATAGAGTTGGAAAAATTGAAGAAAGATGGAATAATATATCCTATCAGACATTCTGACTGGCTCTCAAACCCAATGGTTGTGAGGAAAAAGACCAGGGAAATTTGGATGTGCGTGGATTTTAGAGATCTCAATAAATCAAGTGTAAAAGACAATTATCCTCTTCCTAACATGGAATTTCTTCTTCAACAAGTTATTGGGTCTGCTTGTATGTCCATGTTAGATGGATTTTCTGGATACAATCAAGTTTTAGTTGCAGAGGAAGATAGGCCTAGGATGACTTTCATAACACCTTGGGAGACGTATTCTTATGCTCGAATTCCATTTGGGTTGAAAAAAGTTGGAGCTACTTTCCAAAGGGCTATGGACCATTATTTGAAGTCTTGATAGGAAAATTTATGTCGGATTACCAGGATGATCTAACAGTCCACTCAAAGACGAGAAAATAACATATCCATCAACTGAGGAAAGTTTTTTAAAGATGTAGATTATATGGGGTTTCTCTAAATCCAAAGAAATTTATGTTTTTTGTAGTTGAAGGGAATTTGTTGGGGCATATTTCTTGTAAAGAAGGAATTTATATTGATCTAGAAAGGGTCAAGGATATCAATGAACTCAATCCTCCATCTTCTAAGAAAGGAGTGTAATATTTCTTTGAAAAGATAAAATTTTTGAGGAGGTTTGTTCATGATTATGTGACCATAGTAAAACCAATTAATCTATTGTTGAAGAAATACCAAAGGTTCGAATGGACTCCAGACACACATGAGGCCTTTAATAACATTAAAAGATAAATTACTACAACACCAGTGCTTATCATTCCGGATTTTCAAAGAGACTTTATCATGTATTATTTTTCTACAAAAAGTGTCGTAGCATCAGTCCTGACCCAAAAAAATGTCAAAGGTGAAGAGCTATGGATCAAATTTATGAGTAATACCCCGCATGACTATGAACTAAGATACTTAGATTTGGAGAAGCAGACGTTGTCTCTTGTGGAAACAGTAGCACATTTTCAGACATATATTTTAAATTCTCATGTCATAGCTTATGTTCCATCCTCCCCAGTAAATATTTTTTTGAACCAACAATTAAGAGAAGGAAAATGGGAAAACTGGATGGAAAAAATTCAGAAGTATGACATTGAAATCAAGCCTTTGAAAGCAGTCAAAGGGAAAGGATTGTGAAAACTCATTGTGGATAGTGATGCCTTGAATGGAATGATTTCGATTTCAGTTAGAGAGCCTATATCTGACTCGAAGTGGTACAAATACATTGTATTTTATCTAAGATCCTGTCAATTTCCCATTAGCATGAATCTAAAGGAAAGAAGAACTTTAAAGATGAAGTCAAGACAGTATGTCTTGATTGTTGAGATATTATTCAGAAGAAACTATGATAGCATGTTGTTGAGATGTGTAGATGAAAAAAGGGTCCAGGAGATGATACAAGAATTTGATGAAGGCATATGTGGAGGAAATTTTGCACCTACTACTACAACACATAAGATAATAAGAGCCAGATATTATTGGCCATCAATTTTCAAGGATTCATATGTGATGGTGAGAAGATCCCTTCCCTGTTAACAATTATCAGGGAAGATGAAAAGGTCTACAATGCCTTTGCAACCCAGATCAGTAGAAAAACCATTCACACAATGGGATTTGGATGTCATTGGGCCAATAAATCCAAAATCAAGTAAGTTTCACATGTATATTCTCACCACTACAAACTATTTCATGAAATGGAAGGAAGAAACAACATTGAAAAAGGACGACTCTGGAAAATTGATTAAACTCCTCAATGATAATATCTTGTCAAGATTTGGTGTTCCAGAGAAACTCAATACAGACAATGGCTCAATTTTCATTGGATCAAAGTTCACCAAATTTTGTGGAGAATATGGCATTGTGATGGGAAAATCATTGAATTATTATCCAGAAGGAAATGGCTTTGTTGAGTCTACAAATAAGACATTGATTTAAATGATGAAGAATACTATTGATTGAAATCATAAAAAATGGCACTTGAAGTTGACATATGCTTTATGGGAAATCATAATTATGCCAAAGGATAGAATTGGGATGTCTCCTTACATGTTGGTTTATGGAAAATAAGCGAAGATGTTAGTTAGCCTTGAATTGAATGCTTTGACTTATGTAGAAAACCTCAAGGAAACTGAAGATATTCCCTCTTTGCAGAAGATATTAAATCAATTGTTGAGATTAGAAGAAGAAATAAGTGAGGCTTTGAAAAAAATATCATAGAGGCAGTGGAATGTTAAAAAACATTTCAATCAAAGTGCAATAATCAAAAATTTTCAAAAGGGAGAATTGGTGTTGTTTTGGAACAAAGTGAAAGAGAAGTCGTCGATGCATATGAAGTTAGAATCACTTTGTATTGGACCTTACCTCATTTACAAAATTATGGTTTCAACTCATACATACTGAAATATATGAAGGGAAATATGGTGATGTTGCTTGTTAACGAGCAACACTTGAAAAATTTCTTCGCTTGAGATACTCTCTTCTCTTTGTATATAGTTTTTGTTTTATTTTTTGTATATCCTCACTATTTTGACTCCATTTTCAAAAGGATAAGACATCTGGTCATGAGATTATGGAATCTTGACAACCCGCGGGGGGTTATAATCCCATAGTTGGAGCCATTTGTTGAGTCCCTTTTTTTCTTCCCCCTTCTTTCTATTTTCCCTTTTCTTTTATTACCTTTTCTTTTCCCCTTCTATAAAATTCTTCCTGAATCTTCTATATCCCCTCTTCCCTTTCTTTGTTGTATCAATGTTATCAAACTTAGTAGTTTTTTCCATGTTCACAGGTTGGCGGACTTGCTGACTCTCGGACTTGGATTATGTTCCCTTCTACCATACATCAATGCACCTCAACAATTAGTTTATTTTTGTATCGCAGACTCATGGACCCACATGTTATTCGTTCACTCCTCTCACATCCCACCCAATGTATCTAAACACTTAGCCATTTCATCTATTTGGAATTTTGAACTTTCAGACTTGCGGACTTTCAAACTCGTAGAATTTCCCTTCCATTTCAATCTCTCACTCTTTATCTTAGCCATCACATGTCCCTTCCTTCACTTTTCTCAAGTCACATTTAATTCTATCTTTATGTACTCAACTACTCATTTCATTTCTGAAATGGTCGTTAATTAATGGTGTTTATATCGAGGAAAATATCATTTATTTTGAGTTAATGATTTTTTCAAAATAAATCTAACCTAAAATCATTTTACTATGCAAAGTAATATTACAAGAAAATATCGCCAACTCAACGACGTTAGTCATGAGAAAGAAACAGTTCTATAGAAATACCTTGAACCTCTTCACCAAAGAAGACCATAACTATCATTGGTCTCTGTCATGTTGGTACTATTCAAATCTGCTGGGAAAAGAAAACAACAAGGCATGGACTTTAGAGATATTTCTCATAGGTTGCATCCCAGAGGTCTTCAAATGCAAAGATATATCACCCGGTGCATCAAAAAATTCATCTAGAACAGACAGGCCATCCCATTTCAGAGCAGTCCTCCTGTTTCCTTGGTGCCTTCAATATTCATGGAGATGTTGAAATTGTCGAAGCAAAACCTGGTTTACAAAGGGGAAGAAGCCAAGAATTTTCTAAAAAGAAAAAATAATGGAATCAAACTTCTTCAAGAGTATTTACAGGATCCTACATCAATGCCAAAAGACATATCCAGGATTCAAGTAAGTTCTTTGAAAAATCCCTATCATGAAATTGTCTGGTTATTTTCTCGAATTACTAGCCAAGACTCTACAGAAACCATTCTTCAAATGACATTGGATATATTTTATTTCACGGTTCATGAAAACACAATATTAAACTGGGAGAAGATTATTTCAAATGATATTACTACACAACTGACAAATTTCAAGACGGAGAATAAATTTTATATGTCATCCTATTAGATATTTTCTATCACCTATTGTCATGCTTTTAAGGGTTTGAATATTTCTAGAAGGATAAACACAAAGGTGAACCCTATGGCCATGTGGTATCTGTTACACATCATTTTGGTCATTCTAATGATGATATCACAGACATGTGTTCAGGCTCCCAACATGATTTTTTTCCTGAGAAAAACAACTTATTTCCTCCTCTACAAGGCTACTTTTTAGAAAGGGTCTGTAGGTTGCTCATACTACACAGTGCGGAAATCTATCATTTCCGTAGGCTGCTCATACTACACAGTGCGGAAATATATCATTTCCGTAGGCTGCTCTATAGCTGGCCCACAGGATTTCTGCAGGCTGCTACATAGGCAGGGTGTGACGGCATTCCAAAGCTAGAAGAGGAAAGAGGTTTCATGAAGTTTATAGAGGGGGAATCTTCTAGAACATGAGGTGGCATTTGTGTGGTTGTGATCCTACTGGCTTCTTTGATTTGGTGGGATCATCCTCATCCTTTTAACAAATTCACCTTCTCCTATATAATCATGGGATTCTCATGGAAAAGGTTAAGCAAGAAGAAGTAATATTAAGCAGAGAATTGATGAAAGAATAGGCTGAAGACTGTTGGTCACTATAATTGCTTAATTGATTTTAAACAACCAAGTGAAACATAAATTATCAACCCAAGGAATTCTTTTATTTCAAAGATAGCCACGCACTGTATATGATCAATTCCAAAAGCAACTTAGTGTTGTAGTAAAGAAATTTATACTAATTACTCTTGCTTGAATGAACTGAAGCTCTGAATTAAATCACAGGAAAGTAACCTCCCTATTGCAATTCCTTAAAGATCAATCTAAGAATCCTGGAT
>SNQJ01S0009914.1:63403-86290 GCA_010110895.2 Picea sitchensis | reverse complement strand
AAAGAGCAAGCAGAGAATAGTGTATGAAGAACACCCATGTACAGGCATTTGAATTAATAGAAGAAAGTTATGATTCAAACTCATGGTTGGTGTTGTTTCTCTGTGTATGTTGTTTATGTGCTCATGAATGTTTTCTTCTTGTTATGCATTTTCTTTGTATATGTTGTGCATGTGATTTCATGTCTCAATCTGAAGTCTAAAGGGGAGATGGAATGAGTTCCAATTGTTTCTCTATCTGAGCTAGGAGATTCCTGCAAGGTGTGCAGTTGAATTCATCTGCAAGGAGTGCGTTGATGAAGGCTCAGTAGTTTAACTTTTTTTATCATTCACCCAGAAGTGGAAATAGGTTGTTGAAGTCGTGCAAGGAGTGCACAGACTGAAGAAGAAGTCTCAGTTCTGAATCTGAGCAAAGGAGATTGAAGACTACTGCTGCAAGAAGTGTGCAGAGTCGGAAAGATTCAACACTTGGGGAGTTGTTGAATGTTGAGCGCAAGGAGTGCGCGCAAATTCCTCTGAAGGAATCAGAGTGGAAAAGCTCATGAGGTATAGAACCTTTGTGATATCGTCAAAGGAGAGCACCGGGTTCTTGTGCCGTGAAAGGTTTTAGGAAAGATTTGCAAGTGCGTGCCCCGAGATCTCTTTTTCCTAAGAGATTGTGGAAGTTGGAGAAATCTCAGGAGGAACAAGGCCTGCGAAATTATCGAAAAGGCTGCACAAAAGATTTCCGTGCTAAGAAGTCCTCAGGAAGGAAGGGAAGAAATCGATGGTCAGGAAATTCGCAAAATCCCGTCAGCCGTCAGATCTCGAAGAGTTGCACAGGGTTTAAGCCCAGAGGCGGAGGAGAAGTCCCGACCAAAGTCATCGGGATATCAGGGTCATTGGGGTTTCGTTAAGGTAGAGAATCGAGATCTTAGGGTTCTCAAAATATCGATAGGATCAGAGCCGTTGATCTCAGTAGGGACATGTGGCGAGAGATCCTGACGAGTCGGGGTTCGAAACATCGGGGTTTCCGGAGTGTGAAACTCTTGCATACAGAGGAATCATTGCATCAGAAGTCGCGAAGTCCTGAAACACGACGGTCTCACAGTTATAGCACTTCAGTGGAGGACATGTGTCATCCGCGTCAAAGATCGGAACTTGGAAGGGTCCGTGAACAAGTGTTACGGGAATCGCAATATCTCAAAACGCGATTTCCAGATCGCTATTGGAGTGTGGGCCATAGGCACGAAGGCATAGGCTAGGTGTTGGAAGGTTTAGCCTTGCCGTGGGCCAATGCCAAGTGGCATCGGCGTATCGCGAACTCGGAGGTTCGTGAGTTGGAGTTGCAAGGAATTGCATTAAAAGAGGCGATGACGCGAGGTTGTGAAAGTGTGACAGGAGGGTATCGACGTCTCGGCACATCGGGACTCGGGAGTTGGGGAGCCGAGTGCTGAAGGTCGCGAGTAGCGAAGTCGCGATAGAACCAGAGTCCCAATAAGTTGGGATAAGGTCAGTGTTGATTGACAGGTCATCGGGAATCGGGGATTTGCGAGGAAAGTTGTCTATGACCTTGTAAGGGCCGATTTCCCGACGGGAGAATTCCCGAGAAGAACAAGGAATACGTGGTGGTTATTCATCAGGGTTCGGGGATTTGTAAGACCCAATCTCGTGAGTGCAGGACTCACGATCACGCGAGGTCCGATTTCCCGATTTGAAGTAGGGAGGTAATAAAAGGCATTATGTGGGTATTGAGAACTTCCAGTAAGGAAGTTGAAGAGCATTCCAGCTCTTCGGGCCGAAGGAAGAGAAGGTCCTGAGGAAGCGGACGTGCCCTGGGTGGCGTGTTTGCGTCACTTGATAATTATTCTCTCTTGTTGTATTATTAATTCACAAAAAAGGGTTACATATCTAACCTTGGTCCACACCTGAGACACAATCAACATCATACCTTCTTGATTTACATAAGAACAACACTATAGCCAATCCAACTTACAACTACATGACCATCAACCTCTACAAAACACATTCTTTATAGGATTTACAGTAGGAAAAAACTAAATAAAATGCTCCCAAAAATGGTTACATATCCACATAGATCATTGACTACAAATCCCATGAATCTCAGGATTTTCTTACTGTCGACTACCAAGTTGGATTACCAGTTGACTACTTGTCAGTTGTCATTTGGTATTCATTCGGTTTCCACACACCCACATATCGATCTATTGTCAGTTGACCTCTTTGAATTTTTGTCAATTTATTTGACTTAAAATTTACCCAGTCGAACCACCTCGACATTTGATTTTTTGTCCATCTTTCTAGTTGTTTAATCTCTCTTGATCTCCATTCCTAGAATGATGTTTGTTGCACCAATACCGTTCATGTCGGACTTGGAGGATAGTTTCTTCTTCACCGAATTTATTGTGTTTGTGTTGTTTCCAATAAACAACATGTTGTCAACATATAATGCTACATATATGAAACACCCACCTTCTTCTTTGGAATATATGCAGTGATCAACTTTGCTTCTCACAAACCCCAAAATAAGGATTATGTGTCAAACTTTTGGTACCACATCCTTGGTTACTGATTTATACCATAAATGGATATTTTAATCTTGCACACCAAATATTTCTTTCCCACTACAAATCCTTTGGGATGTTTCATGTAGATTTATTCTTCCAGGTCCCCATGTAGGCACACTGGATTTACATCCATCCATTCTATTTCTAGATCAAATGTTGCATCTAGAGCCATTATTACTCTAATGGAAGTTAATTTTACAATAGGGGAAAGATATCTCCGAAGTCGACTCCTTCGAATTGGGAGTATCCTTTCATTATTGGTCGATATTTGAATTTATCGACTTGACATGTTGCATTCATCGTCTTCTTAAATACCCATTTTCTACTGATGAGCTTTCTTCCACTATGTAACTAGACTAAGTCCCATGCCTCATTCTTTTGAAAGGATTCCATCTCCTCAACCATGGTGTCCTTCCAAATATTTCCCTATGCTGAGTCGACTATCTCCCTGACCAACTTGGGGTCATCATCGATGGCAGCTAACACGAATGCAGAATGGAAGTCAGACAAAATATACTTTTCGATTAGTTTTCTTGGTCATTCTAACCTCCTTACAATCGGATTCAGTTGTTCCACCTCTTCTTCTGATTTAGTCAACTCATTTGAATCATCTTCTTCATTCCTCAGTTCAAACCACACCTTCTATAGATTATTATAGGTCTCAATAATTTCTTCAAGCTCATACTTACTTTCAAATTCTCTGAAGACAACATCTCTATTGTACACCAATTTCCTTGATACAGGATCCCATAACTTATATCCTTTCATTCTTTCTTTGTATCCAATGAAAATAGACTTGACTGCCTTCTTGTCTAGCTTTCTCCTATTTTATTTGGGAACATGCACAAATGCATCACAACCAAATACTTTGAGATGTGAAACTGAAGGATTCTTACCAGACCATACCTGATGTGGAATCATGTCGACTAGTGTTGATGAATGAGACATACTAAATAGATATTTTGTAGTGTCGACTAGAACTGATGAATGAGACATACTAAGAAAGTAAATGACAAAGAAAACACACAATTCACAAATATTTTACCCTGGAAACCAAAACTGGGAAAACCAACATTCCTTAATCGTTATTTTCTCTTGTTGTATTATTCATTCAAAATAGGTTACATTCCTAAACTTGGTCCACACCTAAGACAAAATAGACATCATACCTTCTTTCTTTACACAAGAACAACCTTGTAGCCAATTCGAATTACATCTACATGAAAAACGACCTCTACGATTTCATCATCTACTTGAATACCCATTTTCTATCAACAAGATTTATTCCACTAGGTTATTTGATTAAGTCCCATGTCTCAATCATGGTGTCCATCTATAGTTTTCTCTCTGCCAAGTCAAATACCTCTGTGACCGGCTTGGGATCATTGTTGGTGGTAGCTAACATGAATGCAAAACACAATTTGGGAGGACTATACCTTTTGACTAGTTTTCTTACTCATTTTGACCTTCCTACTACTAGGGTAAGTTTTTCTACCTCTTCTTCTGATTCAATCGACTCATCTGAATCATCTTCTTAATTCCTTAGTTCAAACCACACCTTCCCTAGATTATTCTCGGTCTGAACAATTTCTTCAAGCTTAGACTTACTTCTGACTTCTCTGAATACCACATCTCGACTATACATTACAAAGATTGTATCATGTCATTCCTTCTTTGTATGCAATGAAAATACACTTGACTTCCTTATTGTCCAGCTTACTCCTCTTTTCTTTGGAAACATGCATAAATGCATCACATCCAAATACTTTGAGATGTAAAACTAAATGATTCCTACCTAACCATACCTCATGCGGAGTTGTGTTGACTAGCGTCGACAAAGGAGACATATTCGACATATATTTTGCAATGTTGACTGCCTCCACCCATAATTCTTGTGTGAGCACAACACAATTGAGCATGCTTCTTGCCTTGTCCATCAATGTTTTGTTCATTCTCTCAACAACTCCATTTTTTTATGGGGTATATGGAATGGTATTTTTGCGTGTTATGCCACACTCCTTGCATAGTTTATCAAATTCCTTTCCATGTAATTCATTACCGTTGTTAGTTCTCAACACCTTAATATTATTATTTGTTTGGTTTTCTACAAGATATTTGAACTCTTTGAATTTGTCGAAAACCTCAGATTTCTTCCTCACGAAATATATACATGTCTTCCTAGAAAAATCATCTATGAAAGAGACATAATGGGGATCCACCAAGTGAAGGCACTGAAATAGGGCCAAACACATCACTATGCACTAACTCTAGAATCTCATTTTCCCTTGTCGATCTAGATGAGAACCTCACTCGAGTTTGTTTCTAGATATACAATGTTCACAAAAGTTGTCTTCTAAATTACATTCAGGAAAACCTCCGACCATACCTTTGTTATGCATAGTTCGAAGTCCGTTTTCTACAATATTTCCTATCCTTTCATGCCATAGCATGGTCGGGTTGAAATTGTGATGACTTGTCTAGTTGGTTTGAATTGACTCAACTTGAGTCGAGTCAATTCGATTCGAAGTCAACTTGAATTCAAGAATAGTTATGTTGTTGCATCTATTTGAGTTGAAATTCCCTAATAAATTTTATAGGGTTCCAATATGAACTCTTTTCATTAAGACCATCACACCTCTAACCATATTGCACGAATCCTTTTGAAATAGAGTGTGGAATCTTGCATCACTCATGTTGCTAACATATATTGGGTTTCTTTCCAAACCTGAAATGTGTAGCACACATGGAAGGGTTCTACTCCTCCCATCCTACAGTATCAGTCAAACTCATCCTCATCCGAAAATTTTGGTTGTCGAGTTTTCCCCCAAGAACAAATTTCCTCCATATTGTTCATATTAGCATAAATATTCTATATGTGGTTGCATATGATAGGATGCTCTTCAGTCGATCAACCAAACATATTGATCTGACTATGTACTGGTTGATGCCAGGTATACATTGCCTCCCTTATTTGGAGTCGTCTTTCTCTTGATCAAATACTTCTCATTGGATCTTGTATTGACTTCCATTTCCTTCAACTTGTAGTCTGTTTTCTAATACCCATCTTTACCGCATTTCCAAAATCTTCTTGTCGAATTAACAGGGAATTTGTATATACCCTTTGACTTAGAATTTCTACCTGATAATTTTCCTTTATCTCTATCGATTGGTTGACCTCTCATCACTAATGCATTTTTGGTTGATCCCTCCATGTTCATCCTTCTCATTTCTTCTGACAATATAGATTCAACCATGTCTTCTAGCGCTAATGTGGTTGTATTCATACCTATAACAATGACTAAGCTATTATAGGAGTCTATAAAAGAACATATCAGGCTAATACATCTCTCCTCTTCAATGATTTTCATATCCAAAGAAGATAACTAGATTCTAATGGTCTTAAACAAAGTTAAATGCCTAGTCACCAAACTTCCCTCAATCATTCTCACAATATACAATTTATTTATTAGAAACAACTCATTTACCATGGATCTTGACTGGTACAAGCTCCCCAACTTGTCCCATAAATTCTTTGTTGAATCTTCACTTGAGACATTTAGCAGTACCGAATCTACAAGACAAAGTTGAATCATACTATTTTCCCTTCTTTCATGTTTCTCCATTTCTTTTATCGATATACCTATAGACATGGTACGTGGAAAGACTATTTTCCATTGTTCTCTATCTACGAGTATATATTCAATTTTAATCTTCCAAAGCTCAAAATTCTGGCCATTGAATTTTTCGATCTCTATTCTCAAGCTCCTCTCGATTCTTTAATACAATATTTAAATATTTATGACTTATGAATCATAATGAACCTAGGGTTTAGCTCATATCCAAGGTTTTTAAACCAAGCTATGATACCATATTTTAGGAAATGAGGAACACTTCCACACTAAAACTAGTAGAAGAGAGAAAGAATTATTTAAACAAGAAAGTAAATGACAAAGAAAAAACACAGTACACAGAGATTTTACCCTCGAAACACAAGCTGAGAAGACCAACATTCCTTGAGCATTTTTCTCTGTTGTTGTCTTATTCATTCAGAATAAAAGGCTACATGTCTAACCTTTGTCCACAATTAAGACACAATAGACATCATACATTCTTTCTTTACACAAGAACAACCCTGTATCCAATTCAAATTACATCTACATGACCAACAACCTCTACAATTTCATCATCTATTTCAATATTACAACACACCTTCTTTATAGGATTTATAGTAGGAAAAACCGTAAATAAAATGTTCCAAAAAATGGCTATAGATCCAAGTAAATTATTGGCTACAAATCCCATGAATCCCATGATTCTATTATAGTTGACTATCAATTCGTATTACCATTCAACTACCAGTTGACTGTCATTTGGTCTTCAATTAGTTGCTACATGAATTCTTGTCAACCTCTTATCGTTTGACCTCTTTGACTTGTTGTTGATGTCTTCAAATTAAAATTTTTCTATTTTAATCACCTCAACCTTCATCTTGTTGTCGATGTCTTTGACTTCAACTTTACCTGGTCGAACCACCTCAACCTTCAACTTTGAATGTCAGTCGATCCACCTCGAATAGAATTTGACTGAAAATAATATAAAAACCCAAAATATTCAAGTAGCATATAAAAATAAATAGGAAAAAATGGCTCCATGGTAGTAAAATATTGTGGAGGCTCCACAAACTAAGACCTGGTTCTTTGTGGATCGACATGATCACCCACTAGATCAGTTGTTTCCTGAATATTTTGTTGTGCCCATCGTGGTCGATGATATGGAACTAAAAATTCTTCCTGTTGATAAACAATATCAGATATATCATATTCATAGATCTCATCATAGATCAGATTAGAATAAGTCTCTCGAAGTTCCACAACTAGTGGTGATGGAGATGGAGGTGTGGACTTCTCTAGAAGTAACTATGAAGGAACCTCTTAAAACATAATGCTCCTTTGAATGAATGATGTATATGAAGTATTATATAAAAACCTATATCCCTTCACTCCCTCTAGATATCCATAAAAAATACACTCCTTAATCTAAGCTTTCATATATTTCTTCCTATCAGAAGGGATTCAATCCCATGCACGAGAACTGAAAAAAATCTAAAGTGAGTGACTTCTAATTTATTCCTGGTCCAAGACTCATATGGAGTGATTGTCTTGAATTATTTATTAGGAAATCTATTCTGAATGTAGGTTACACAATTGAAAACTTCATCCCATAACTTTTGAGGTAGCTCTCTAGCCTGCAACACACAGTTGGTCATGTATTTCAATGTATTGTTCCTTCTCTATAATACCCCATTCTATTGTGCATTATATGGAATTGTGTGTTGCAACTCTATACCTAATTCTGAACAAAGATTCTCAAAATCCGTATTGACATACTCTCCTCATTTTTTAGTATGAATCTTCTTAATCATCTTTATTTTTTGGTTCTAAACTAGATGCTTGAAATCTTTAAGACACTCAAAGACCTCAGATTTTAATTTGAGAAAGTAGACTCATGTATATCTCGAAAAATCATCAGTGAAAGTAAAAACATAATTAGATTTAATGATCGATGGTTGTGGGAAAGGACCTTTAATGTCACTATGAACCAAATCTAAAAGTGATGATGCACTCCATGCTTTACCTATGTTGAACTTATCCTCATGATGTTTTCCTAGTATCAAGCCCCATCAAACTCCATCTATGTACTGAATGTGGGGTAATACATGTACCATTCCACCCTTACTAATTTGATCTAAATATTTAAAATTTAGATTACCAAACCTCTCATGCCACGAAATTGACTCTTCATTAGAATGTGTTAGAAGAGATACATAATCATATTTATGAGTGAAGTGAGAGAATGTGTATAACCTGGAATGGTGATTAACCTCACCAATGCCAATTTTCAACCATATTACCATTCATAAATAATAATTGAGTCCAAAGTGAACTCCACCTTCTTTTCGGAACTTGAATGAGTGATTTCATAGATTGAGAGAATATTCACAGAAAGATTTGGAACATGAAGTACATCCTGAGAGAAGCCATCGTCTATATCAACTCTACCCCTACAACACACCTCTGCAGGAGAATCATTTCCCATGAAAATAAGTGGTCTTGAAAAAGTCTCCAAGTATGAAAAAAGTCTATCTGAGGAGGCCATGTGATGGGTAGCCCTAGAATAAATAACCCAAGCATTAGGAGAAGTTGAAATAGAAAGTAATGCATGACCATTACCTCTTTCTAATGATGGCATTTTTCCTTGAATTATCTAGAATACAATCCTCAAGGTGATGTTTCTCAAGTGTTTGTGCCATGAAATCTATGGTATTTTTCATGGAATAACTCTTAGGATGGATCCCATTGTTACAATAGGAAAAACAATTTGTCTCCTTCTTTACTTTTGATTCCTTGGAACTCAAAATATCATCTATGGACTTTTTCTTACATTCCTTCTTATTCTCTTGGTCCTTCTTACCCTTGTTCTTCTGCTCATTCTTCTTTGAACTTCCTTGAGATGTAAGCACATGGGGCTTGGAATTATTAAGTGCTCCTATTTGGATGATATTTTTGTTCTCCTGGATAAGTGACTCCATGAAATAATCTAGGGATGGAATATTCCATATAAACTCCATAGATAATCTGATAATATGAAAAGAAGAAGCGTAGACATAATACTCTATTCCTAGTTTGGTTAGATATGAAAAGATTAATTGTTCATATTTATTATCAATTCCACACACATTAACATGAGAAACAAAAATTTTAGAATTACATACATAGTCTGGTAGGGTCTCTAAATATATTGGATTCAATTCATGTAGATCATTCTCGATCCAGGTGGATATTGGTGGCCACCCACCTATTCCAATTGGCTCCTTTTGTCATTTTTTAGTTCAACATGTTCTTCTGTACTTCTTTGTAACTGTGGGTTCTACCCTTTTGAGGTTGTCTGAATACCTACACATATTATAGGTGGATAATGGTGGCTTCCCACCTAATCCAACTGGTTTATATTGTATGTATTCATGTCAGCACATCTTGTTATACTTCTAGGGCCATTTTGGAGCCCTTAATAGTGTTATTTTGGCATGCCACATTCAAACTATAAAAAAAGTCACAGTTTTATGGAATAATGCGTATTTCTATAAAAGACCTTTCCAACGGGCTATCACATGTCTAAAACGAAGATTGTATGCAAACGTTATGACACCGGGAAGTTAATGTACTAACTTACCCAAATGGGGCCCACATGAATTTTGGCGTTTCATCTCCTAGGGTTAGGTTTTTGGATGTCTAGAGTTTTGGTATTCCTATTTACGATAAAATTTCCTTAAGAGCCTCATTGTAATCATATTCTTGTGAATGAGCGTATCGGTCACATCTCTTCTCAGAGATAAAGTTTCCACCATTCTATCGAGTCTTGCACTTTATATTTTTACAGTCTCTTTACAAATATTTCATTAATAGAAATCAAGAATTGTTGTATTTCTCTATTTTTGGAAATTTGCATGATTATTTCATTTTAATTTCTTTACTTTCATTTCATTCTGAAAATAAATCCGGATCAATGGTATCAGAGCAGGCTGCTCTTGATCATTTTCATCACATGTCCCTGACAAGGTACGAGTATAGCCATTTGGGTCTTGAGCTTGTCTCTCTTGAGGACAGTCACTCTCGCATGCCCAAGAAACGCTTGATGGAGGAAGAAAATAAAAAAATATGGAGAATAATATTCTATTAACCTGTTTCTTGAGAAAGCTCTCATGCGACAGAGGGATGAAATGATGGAGACTTTTTCACACATCATTCAACACCTGTCGATAGGAATAGCTGCATCTTCATCAAGAATCCATTTTGGAGGAACCTCTCCCTTCAAGGTACAAGTTTATTTTGATATTCCCATATTTGAAGATCAGATAGATGCAGATGCCCTAGAAAATGCTTAAATCTATTATAAGGTTATTTCTCTATTCAAAATTTTTCTGACAGGGAAAAGATCACCTTTTCAATCCTCAAGGCTCTCCCCCATGTTAAACATTGATGGGAAACTTACTTGAAGAAAATTTCCACAGAGGAATCTAGAATATATGGGGCCAAGCCCACTTGGGATTTTTTTTTGGATGCGGTCAAAGAAAAGTATTATCCTGTTGATAACTATGAAGAACAATACATGAGATGGACCACACTGCAGCAAGAGAAGAGCCAAACAATGTCAGAGTTCAAAAATACTTTCCATACCTTGCGCACCAATATGGGTATCAAAGACTCTGAGAGACATCTGGTTCTGAAATACCGTGGGGCTCTGCATAGGTACATCCAAATAGAAATGTATTTCCTAAACATATCATCATTGGGAGCTCCCTATATATATGATATCAAAATCAAGAATAAATTTAGGCACCAAAACAAATGGGAATTCAGTTATGCAAATATGCAACAACCAAAGCATTGTAAGGATGACCCTAACCAACAACCTCCAGACAACCAGCCCAAGACACATAACAAGAAGGGAAAAGGAAAGATGAAGAATAACACTTGCAAGTGGTGTGAATTCCACAAAATCCCTTGGAAAAACATCGATGAATGTTTCTAGAAACAGTCATTGGTGGCCGAGGTAAAATACAAAGAGTTGAACCTTGATTCATAATCTGATCCAAAAAATATTGAAAACAGATAGATCATCGACACAGAACCCACTGATATTGTTGTGACCAAAACAATTCAACCAGAGGAATCAATAGATCCTGAAGAGGGGGAGTGCCTCTTCCATTCACATATGTGGGTGAAGGGGACCCTGGTGCATTTCATTTTATATAATTATAGCTATAAGAACATCATCTCAGCTAAGGCCACCAAACTGTTGGGTTTGTCGATAACACCACACCCACAACGATACAACATTGGGTGGATTCACCAAGGACGATATCTTTGTGCCATGCAATAGTGTTGCATGTCTTATGGCATCCAACCCTTCAAGAATGAGGTAGTGTGTGATGTTTCCCCTCTTAATGTATGTGATGTTATTTTGGGGAAACCATATATGTGGAGATGTCATGTTGTCTATGATTCTATACCTCGTAGTGTCATTATTAATATGGGAGGTTAGTTCTATAGGATACCAGAGGGAGTTATGAATGCTTCTCCACCAAAACAGTGCAACAAGGTAATATCTCATACTGAAAAAATTCATCCTCTTCATGGTTTGTTCAAAGAATGCACATAAGATCACTACAACCACTGCAGCCTCAACACCTTCTATCCAACAAAAAAATATTGTCAAAGAGAGAGAATATATTGTTTCTTCACCTACAATGGTGCCTACACAATGCCCCTTCAAACCCAAAGACAACAGGTTGGTGGAGCATATTCAACCCCGCCAACAATCAGTTTGTGACAGTATTCCATAGACCAAGCAACGCAATTTCTCCAACAAAGAATGCATCTCACCAAGATGATTTCCCCTCTTCTCTGGGCACTCAATACAATGGAGACCATTGCCTCCTAAGGGGGGAGGATTGATCTAGGTGGATATTGGTGGCCACCCACCTATTCAAACTAGCTCCTTTTGTCAATTTTTGGTTCATCACGTTCTTCTATACTTATTTTTAATTGTGGTTTCTATCCTTTTGGGATTGTTTGAAGCTCAAAACATATTCTAGGTAGATATGGGTGGCCTCCCACCTAATCCAACTGGTTTATTTTTCATGTATTCATGTCAGCACATCTTGCTGTACTTCTAGGGCCGTTTTTGGGCCCTAAAAAATGTTATTTTTGCTTGACAAAGTCAAACTATATATAGAGTCACAATTTGATGGCATAATGCATAGTTTTATAAAAGACATTTGCAATGGGATATCACGCGCCTAAAATGAATATCATATGCAAAAGTTACAACCTCGAGAAGTTAATGTACTAACTTACCCAAATGAGGCCCACATGACTTTTGGTGTTTCATTTCCCAGGGTTAGTTTTTTGGATGTATAGGGTTTTGGAATTCATTTTTACAATAAAAAGGCATTCAAAGCCTCATTGTGATCATATTCTTGTGAATCAGCATAGTCATCACATCTCTTCTCAGAGATAAAGATGTCACCATTCTAGTGAGTCTTGCAATCTATATTTTTATAGTCTCTTTACAATTATTTCATTAATAGAAATCAAGTATTGTTGTATTTCTCTATTTCTAGAAATTTTCATGAGTATTTCATTGTAATTTCTCTACTTTCATTTCGTTCTAAAAATAAATATGGATCCGTGGTATCAGAGAAGGTTTCTCTTGAGCATTTTCAAAGCATGTCTCTAACTAGGTACAAGTATATCCATTTGGGTCTCGAGCTTGTATCTCTTGAGGACAATCACTCTCCCACACCCAAGAAACCCTTGATGGTGGAAAAAAATAAAAATGATGGAGTATAATATTATATTAACATGTTGCTTGAGCAAGCTCTCACGCGACATAGGGAAAAAATGATGGATAATTTTTCACACATACTTCAATGCCTTCTGATAGCAACATGCACATCTTCATCAAGCGACCATTTTGGAGGAACCTCTCCCTTCAAGGTACAAGTTTATTTTGATATTCCCATATTTGAAGTTTAGATAGATGCAGATGCCCTAGAAAAATGGTTAAATCTATTAGAAGGTTATTTCTCTATTCAAAAAAGTTTCAATGGGGAAAATATCACCTTTTCACTCCTCAAGGATCTCCCCCATGTTAAACATTGGTGGGAAATTTATTGGGAGAAAATTTCCACAGAGGATTATGTAATATATGGGTTCGAGCCCACCTGGGATTGTTTTGTGGATGTGGTCAAAGAATAGTATTATCTTGTTGATAATTATGAAGAACAGTACATGAGATGGACCACACTGTGGTAAGAGAAGAGGCAAACAATGTTAGAGTTCACAAATAATTCCCATAACTTGCACACCAAGTTGGGTATCAAAGAATCCGAGTGACATCCGGTTCTGAAATACCATGGGGCCCTGCATAGGTACATCCAAACCAAAATGGATTTCCTAAATATCTCAACATTAGGAGTTCCCTATTGATATGATGTCAAAATCGAGTAGAAATTCAGGCACCAGAACAAATGGGAATTTGGGTCTACAAATATGAAACAACCAAAGCATGGTAAGGATGTCCCTAACCAACAACCTCTAGAAAACCAATCCAAGACATAAGAAAAGAAGGGAAAAGGAAAGACGAAGAATGACACTGGGAAGTGGTGTGACTTCCACAAAATCCCCTAGCACAACATCGATGAATATCACTCGAAACAGACATTAGTGGCCAAGGTCAAAGACATGGAGCTGAACCCTGATTTGGAGTCTGATCTAGAAAATATTGAAAACAGATGGATCATTGACGTAGACCCCACTGATATTGTCATGACCATAACAATTCAACCAAAAGAGCCAATAGATCCTGAAGAGGGGGTTTCTCTTCCATTCACAGATGTGGGTGAAGGGGACCCTGTTGCATTTCATTATTTATAATGATAGCCAGAAGAACCTCATCTGAGCTAAGGCCATCAAATTGTTGGGGTTGTTGACAACACCACACCCATAACCATACAATGTCGGGTGGCTTCACTAGGGACGATATCTTTGTATCAGCAAGTGGTGTCGCCTGTCATATGGTATCCAACCTTTCAAGGATGAGGTAGTGTGTGATATTTCCCATATTGATGTTTGTGATGTTTTTTTTGGCCAACCATATATGTGTATATGCCATGTTGTCTATGATTCTAGACCCCGTAGTGTAATTATTACTCTAGGAGTTCATCTCTATAAGATACCAGAGGTAGTTCCAACTACTTCTCCACCAAAACAACGTTGCAAGGTAATCTCTCACACTAAAAAATTAATTTTCTGAATGGTATTTTCAAAGGATGCACAAAATACTGCTACAACCACTGCAACCTCAACACCTTCTATCAAGAAAAACCATATTGTCAATGATAAAAAAAATATTGTTTCTTCACCTGCAATGGTTCCTACACAATGCCCCATCAAACCCAGAGACAACATGCTGGTGGAGCATATTCAACCCCGCCAACAACCGGTTTGTGGCAGTCTTCCAAAAAGAAAGCAACACAACTTCTCCAACAAAGCACAAAGCTCGCCAAGATGATTTTCCCTCTTCCTGGGGCACTCAATGCAATAGATACCATTTCTTCATAGGGGGGGAGGATTGATCTAGGTGGGTATTGGTGGCCACCCACATGTTCCAACTAACTCCTTTTGTCAGTTTTTAGTTCAACATGTTCTTATGTACTTCTTTGTAATGGTGGGTTCTACCCTTCCGGTGTTTTCTAAAACCCTACACATATTCCAGGTGGATATCGGTGGCCTCCCACCTAATCCAACTAGTTTATTTTGTATGTATTCATGTCAACACATATTGTTGTACTTCGAGGGACGTTTTGTGGCCCTAAACAGTGTTCTTTTAGCGTGCCACAGTCAAACTGTAGACAGAGTCACAGTTTGATGACATAATGTGTATTTCTCTAAATGAACTTTCCAACAGGCTATCATGTGCCTAAAAAAAAGATCATATGCAAAATTTACAGCCCTAGGAAGTTAATGTACTAACTTACCCAAACGGGTCACATGTGATTTATTTTGTTTAATCTCCTAAGGTTAGGTTTTTGGATGTCTAGGGTTTTGGCATTCCTGTTTAACATAAAAATGCCTTCAAAGCCTCATTGTAATCATCTTCTTGTGAATGAGTGTAGTCTTTCACTCTATATTTTTACAGTCTCTTTACAATTCTTTCATTTATAGATATCAAGTATTGTTGTATTTCTCCTTTTTTGTAAATTTTCATGAGTATTTCATTGTAATTTCTTTACTTTCATTTCTTTCTGAAAATCAATCTATATCAATTCTCCAAGAAATGACCTCTTAGATTGTCTTGCTTTCCCAACAAATGGTTCAAATTTTTCCAAACATCGTTAGGTATCATGCAAGTATCGACATGTAAGAGGAGATATGTAGATATGTTCGAGCATAATATCCCATAGAATTCATCAATTTTGTTGAAGTATTTTTATTTCTTTATGGTTGAAGTAGGCTCGATCTCAATCCCCATGGTGATTATATACAAGCCCTTTCTTTGAAGTAGAAGGTCTATCTTGGGCTTCCACTCAAAGTAGTTGAAGGGTGTCAAGATCACTCAAGAAGATGGCTCATCCATAGTTCTCTATGGGTTGTCCAATATGACCTATAAAACTGCCACAAAAATTGATGCTCTCTCACAATAATGGCTCTGATACCATGTAGGAGTAAACCACAATCCAAGCCATAATTATGAGAAGGAAATACTACACTATCTAATTGAAAAAGAAAGATAGGAGAGAGAAAAATATAATCAATCTTCACAGATAAGAGACTAAGAAACCAACTCTAATAACAATGTATCAATCCTTCATAATGAGTAAAATATATACGACTCTCCACATGAGGAGTAATTCGCACTAGGTTGGGATTTCCATGTGCATGCTCAAGTAAAAAAATAACTTCTCCTGATAGAAACAATTAGCTAAAGTCAAAAGTCACTAATATTAAGAAAAGGTAAAAAATATAGGTTTGAACTTAGTGAGAACTCTACATGAACTCAACATTCATTCCATAATAGAAAAAATCTCATAGAATAAGACTAGAGTCCAAGAATGGAACTAAAGTCCTAACTGAGTGAAAATTTGCTAATTATGGAAAGTTACAAAAAAAGTGGAGTTAACTCCAAGTATTAGATGGGTAATTCACACTTACCTAGGAGGATAACATTCTTACTAAAGTTCACTCTATAGAAATGAAATAAGAAATATTTCCTAAAATTAAGGAAATAAAAATTATCTCCTAAAAAATAGGAATTTTTCTAATGGGGGGTAAAAATTAGGAATTGGCCTAATGGGAGATAAAGAATAGGAATTTTCCTTATGATGGTTTATGATCCCATGGTTTTGGAAAACCATAGTATTTTCCCATGGTATTACATATAGGAATCCATCGGTTAAAAATAGACTCGTGTTGATGGGCGAAATCGACCGTCCGTCAACTGAGAGAGTGGAACCGGTACGAGGTTGTCTAATAACCCAAGCCGTTTGGGATGAACCACCCTGACGGGTTTAGTGGCTCCGTTAGCAGATCTAAGGTCCTAAGAAAACAAAAAAAAAGAAAACTAATCTAAACTAACTAATCTAACTAAAACTAAATAAAACAAACTAATAAACTAATCTAACTAAAACTAACTATTAAACAAACTAAACTAAAACTAATTATTAAAAAAAACTAAACTAATCTAACTATTTTATATATACAATCTACTAACTAATACTATACTAACTCTAACTAATCAACTATCTAACTACTAATAGAAATAAATCATATTCACAAAATGTACAATATCTACAATTTACAGATTTAAATAAAACCTGAAAAACTCATTAATATTCTGCCCTAAGACAACGAAAGATATTTTTGTTGATTTTATACTTTTATGAATAGAAATAAAACAGAAAACTGACTAAACTAAATCACTAATCTAAACTACAAATATATCTAACTAAGATACTAATAGTATATTAACAAATTAATGAAAATAAATTACAAATTGACCTGGAGAAATGCTCCAGATTTGTCCTATGTATGATGATTGTTTTAGCAGATCGGAGGGAGGAAACACGCACCAAATTATCCAGGAGCTTCTCGTAAACGATAGCTGCAGTGCTCTTCAAATGTGTTTATAGGACAAACAAGACATAAAAATCACAACAATCGTATGTTTTATAAATCTCTACAATTAGATAAATCCTTATGCAAAGACTTATACTAAATAATTTAATTGATGAAGAAGAGAAATATGTCATTCATAAACTGAACCAAGTAATTGTTGTTTTTTTTTTTAATATTGAAAGAAATCAAACATGGATCATATTAATTAAATCATATCATTTTGCAAAAAACTATGATAGCTAAAGTAGTCACTAATCAAATGTAAATTGATAAGCATAAACTGGAAACAAAAGATTGATATTATGAAAAGCGAAAGCTGTAGCAGAACATCAACTTCTGTCTCAGTTTGTATTAGGAATCCATAGCCTAGTTCTCCCACAAGTGAGGATGATCCTTATTACAAAAATAATAAGTATTTATAAGTTTTTCCACNCTAAAACTAAATAAAACAAACTAATAAACTAATCTAACTAAAACTAACTATTAAACAAACTAAACTAAAACTAATTATTAAAAAAAACTAAACTAATCTAACTATTTTATATATACAATCTACTAACTAATACTATACTAACTCTAACTAATCAACTATCTAACTACTAATAGAAATAAATCATATTCACAAAATGTACAATATCTACAATTTACAGATTTAAATAAAACCTGAAAAACTCATTAATATTCTGCCCTAAGACAACGAAAGATATTTTTGTTGATTTTATACTTTTATGAATAGAAATAAAACAGAAAACTGACTAAACTAAATCACTAATCTAAACTACAAATATATCTAACTAAGATACTAATAGTATATTAACAAATTAATGAAAATAAATTACAAATTGACCTGGAGAAATGCTCCAGATTTGTCCTATGTATGATGATTGTTTTAGCAGATCGGAGGGAGGAAACACGCACCAAATTATCCAGGAGCTTCTCGTAAACGATAGCTGCAGTGCTCTTCAAATGTGTTTATAGGACAAACAAGACATAAAAATCACAACAATCGTATGTTTTATAAATCTCTACAATTAGATAAATCCTTATGCAAAGACTTATACTAAATAATTTAATTGATGAAGAAGAGAAATATGTCATTCATAAACTGAACCAAGTAATTGTTGTTTTTTTTTTTAATATTGAAAGAAATCAAACATGGATCATATTAATTAAATCATATCATTTTGCAAAAAACTATGATAGCTAAAGTAGTCACTAATCAAATGTAAATTGATAAGCATAAACTGGAAACAAAAGATTGATATTATGAAAAGCGAAAGCTGTAGCAGAACATCAACTTCTGTCTCAGTTTGTATTAGGAATCCATAGCCTAGTTCTCCCACAAGTGAGGATGATCCTTATTACAAAAATAATAAGTATTTATAAGTTTTTCCACAGGGTAAAACCTCCCTGTGGAAGTTATCAAACTGTTTACATAAAATCTGGGAAGATATCCCCAATTTTAACTAAACTAAGAATCTAAAGTAAAACTAAAATACACAAATATTTCCCTAGCTTGTCCAACATGTCCCATTCAATTCGAATTTACCTGAAAAGGGCGAAAAATGAACAAGTTAGAAGGATTTTTTATTAACAAAATAATAAAAATCTAATCCTATAGACTAGCTACAGAATCTTGCGATTCTGTAGCTGGTCTAAATAAGACACAGAATCAACATCAAGATCGATTAAAATCTTTTTAAAAAAAAATCAAATTCAATTAATATCCAATAGCTGTTTGAAAAGGAATCATTCAATTTGAAGTTGTTATACCATTCGAAATCAAACAGGATCCAAATCAATTAAAAGACTACAGAGATAGGCGTACTCTGTTTTGTTTGTTACCACAAAGTCAGGTGACAAAATTATATGGATCAGTAATGCAATTGTTTCATGTCAACTCGAAATCTACATAATCAAAACAAATCGCAAGCAATGGTTATGCTGCCTTATCAACAGGAGATATGAATCAGACAAATCATTATAACACAACAAATGATTTATGCCACGAATAGAGCAATTCAAACCAGCGCGAAAATCAATTCAAATAAAATCATAACAGGATCGATTGATTGGCAACATAATTCGTAATTTGTTATTGCAAATTGGGAAAACAAGATCAAAATCGTTCATTTGACAATGAATTATAATCGGATTTGACAAAAATCACGAATATTGATCAATTTGTTTTTAGAAATCAACCAGAGCAACAATTAAAACATGAATCCAGCTCATAAAACAATCTTGCCAACTCAAAATATGGGATAATCCAATCAGAATTAGAGCAAATCGAACATAAAATGTTTTAACATAGTCATTACGAATCCAAAACCGTTCGACGATTCAGGCGCAATTGCACATGCTTAACTGAGAGTATTGTTTTCATACAAAACAGAGAAGTTCCTTCCAAATTGAAACCGAACAGAGTTGTATTCCTGTTCTGAGAAGATTACATGACATATCACAATATCGTAACAATCAAATTTATTGAAATCGCTTTCCAATCGCAGCATATGAACCATAACGAAATCAAATCCAAACACGATCATATTCTAAATCAAGCATGAAAAACCTCTTGTTTGGAGTAGATGAAAAACGAATTCAATTGAAAGTAAACCATCAGTTTCGTTAACTTAATCAAATCAAATCCAATCGAAAATCATTCAAATCCTGATAAAAATCTACCGGTGACTAAACTAGGAATAATCAAATCATGTATCAAAACGAAACTCCATTTATTTTTAGCAAAGCAAAACAATGTACAGGATGAACACCAAATGACAGAGGTATTTGAATGAGAGACAGAGCTATTTGAAAACAAAATTCAAATCATTATATTAACCTTGATCATTCACAAAACTAAAACGATATCAAAATTCATACCTGTATGGCTGGATCACGACAATTTGGAGTTGATAACGGCTATGGCCGATTCAACATTCTTGAAAAGGATGGATCCAGTTGTCCTCTGCTTTTTATCAGTTTCTTGGATCTGGTCTCTTTGACTGATCAATTCTACAACTTGACTTTCCAGTGATTGAATTTTCGATTGAAGTAGGGGAACATCAATGTAGTATCGTTCCAACCATAACTCACATTGGTCACATGACGACTGTGTAGGTTTTGAAAGAGCAGGAGAGGGTTTGGACATATGGCTAAGGGTTTCGCCAGGCAATTTGATACCAGGGTAGCTAGGGTCATTCCTTAGACAGGGGGGAAGATTTGTCATGAAATCATAAGATGGTTCGGAGCACAAACCCTGCGAGTAAGGGTACTCATTGGCTAGAAAATGTTCTATGTTAGAATATGAATCCTCACTTAGGACGATAGGTTTCGACTCAGCAGAGGGTTTAGGTTTGTTTCTAGACATCCTTGAAATAAGACGAGCGTTCTTTTTACCCTTGGCATTAGCAGTAGGGTTTGCCTTGGGATTTTTGCTTACAGGATTTTTAATAGTCTCAGCCTTCTCGGTTCCAACGTTTGGTAATTCAATAGGAGGGTCGACCGAAGGCTTAGGAGAGGGCAATAGGATATGGAAGGGCACGGGTGGCCCGGCCTTGGTTTCATTTACTACAGACTTGTCAACCTGTATAGGGTCCATGTCATCAAAACCATTTCGAGCAATGAAAGATCTCCAACTATCACCATGTAAACTCAAGTGATAAACAATGATAAGTTTAATAAGCCCATGGTGGAACAGGCTACTGTCAACCTTCTCCTTTTTAAACCTTTTCGACATTTTATATAAGCTGCACTGAAAGTAGAAAGGCATATTCAACGGATACCCTATAAAATTCATTAGCAACCGCAGGTGGTAGAGAAATACGAGTCCATATCGACCTTCACATGTCACGAACTGCTTGACTACTATCAAAAGGTCGTGCCATCATGGTTTAAGCATAAATATGGGCATACCTCTATCACAAGAGGTGACTTTGCGCGAGAGAAACAACAACGGCCATGGAACCTCTTCTACTTTCTAATTCTTGAACCAACGTTGACCCGTGGCAGGTAACCCTGTAGCATAACTGATAAATCCCTCATCAATTTCCAACTGGATGTCACCCACCTTGGCTCTACAACCATCAAAAGTCATAGCGAACTGTTGTGCCACAAACAAGTTAAAAGCCTCAAATCTCTGAAGGAAGGTGAGCCAACCGTTAGCCTCCAAGTCTTTCTGAGAATTGTCAAACATTAACAAGGCTTGGTTGTCGTTTGGCTCGATCCACACGACTGGTGCCATGGAGCCGAACACACGGTAAGTTCAGGGTTTGGGTCATAGCACACACAGGGGTAAAATGCATGCCGGGCTATCCGAGCTAACAGAGGTAAATGGCGAATAAGGGATAGGCATAAATGCCATTGTGCGAAGGTGGTGGAGTTTATCTCTGCCATGCATAATAGTTATTGCTAAACTACAACCGTCGGCTTATAGCTGTTCTACCCATTATAACATAACTCAACGGTCATGTCACTTGGCCGACTAATGAATCAAATGGTAAGTGTATAAACCAACGCGTGTAATCAACGTTGTGCCAAAGTTTTAAACCATCAATTATTCAATTTGAAACCAAACTCAAATATTTAACCCTGCGCCAATGTATCAACTCATATCAATAGTTTAACCATGTGCGAATATGTTTGAAACTAGGTGTCATACCAAATGAAATATATCAAGGGTTTAATCATAACATCGACATATTATCATGAAACCAATGATCAAGTAGATCAAAACACATAAATCCAAATACCAATTCATCACAAACTTAGCGAGACAAAGTCACAAGATCAACCCAAGAATGTCCAATGAGTACATATTGAAAGGGCTTTTGCAAACTGTATAGTGATAAACGAAATGTAAACGCAATAGGCATATTGACAAGAAAGATAACGACAATTCAAATAATGATTTCAATGCATCACAAACTTAGCGAGACAAAGTCACAAGATCAACCCAAGAATGTCCAATGAGTACAGATTGAAAGGGATTTTGCAAACTGCATAGCGATAAACAAAATGTAAACGCAATAGGCATATTGACAAGAAAGATAATGACAATTCAAATAATGATTTCAATGCGACTTCGAAAGACTAAGTTTTTCACGCTTAAAGTCGTGAAAACAAAACGAAGGTAAATGTGTAAATGTCACGAAAAATAAAAGCGTCGTTTATTTGAAAATTGCGACGAAAAATTGATGTTTGCAAATCATTGATGTAGGCAGCTTATAAGACAAAGGAAAAATGTGAATTGGCTGCCAACAATGGCGACACACTGGTAGAAGCAGTTATCTCTGCCAAAAGGAACAAATTCAGATTAGGACAGTGAATATAATTTCAACTCAAAAATAACAACCAGAAAATCGTATAAACATCATCATAAACCAACTATTCCAACATTGTTTCAAAAGATGAAAACTGATAACAATCTTAAGATCAGCAAGTCACGATATTAAAGATATAATCTTCAATACTGTTGGCATGGCCAATGCTTCCAATAGGCATCCATAGCCTCGACAGGGTTTCCATTTAACCCACTCTCACATCTGTATCCTACCAAGAAGTTCTGGATCAGAATAAAGGACATT
>SNQJ01S0009914.1:25317-56297 GCA_010110895.2 Picea sitchensis | reverse complement strand
AATAAAACAAACTAATAAACTAATCTAACTAAAACTAACTATTAAACAAACTAAACTAAAACTAATTATTAAAACAAACTAAACTAGTCTAACTATTTTATATATACAATCTACTAACTAATACTATACTAACTCTAACTAATCAACTATCTAACTACTAACAGAAATAAATCATATTCACAAAATGTACAATATCTACAATTTACAGATTTAAATAAAACATGAAAAACTCATTAATATTCTGCCCTAAGACAGCGAAAGATATTTTTGTTGATTTTATACTTTTATGAACAGAAATAAAATAGAAAAATGACTAAACTAAATCACTAATCTAAACTACAAATATATCTAACTAAGATATTAATAGTATACTAACAAATTAATGAAAATAAATTACAAACTGACCTGGAGAAATGCTCCAGATTTGTCCTATGTATGATGATTGTTTTAGCAGATCAGAGGGAGGAAACCCGCACCAAATTATCCAGGATCTTCTCGTAAATGATAGATGCAGTGCTCTTCAAGTGTGTTTATAATACAAACAAGACATAAAAATCACAACAATCGTATGATTTATAAATCTCTACAATTAGATAAATCCTTATGCAAAGACTTATACTAAATAATTCAATTGATGAAGAAGAGAAATCTGTCATTCATAAAATGAACCAAGTAATTGTTGTGTTATTTTTTAATATTGAAAGAAATCAGACATGGATCATATTAATTAAATCATATCATTTTGCAAAAAACTATGATAGCTAAAGTAGTCACTAATCAAATGCAAATTGATAAGCATAAACTGGAAACAAAAGATTGATATTATGAAAAGCGAAAGTTGTAGCATAACATCAACTTCTGTCTCAATTTGTATTAGGAATCCATAGCCTGGTTCTCCCACAAGTGAGGATGATCCTTATTACAAAAATAATAAGTATTTATAAGTTTTTCCACATGGTAAAACCTCCCTGTGGAAGTTATCAAACTGTTTACATAAAATCTGGGAAGATATCCCCAAGTTTAACTAAACTAAGAATCTAAAGTAAAACTAAAATACACAAATATTCCCTTAGCCTGTCCAACATGTCCCATTCAATTCGAATTTACCTGAAAAAGGGCAAAAATGAACAAGTTAGAAGGATTTTTTATTAACAAAATGATAAAAATCTAATCCTATAGACTAGCTACAGAATCTTGCGATTCTATAGCTAGTCTAAATAAGACATAGAATCAACATCAAGATCGATTAAAATATTTTAAAAAATAAATCAAATTCAATTAATATCCAATAGTTGTTTGAAAACAAATCATTCAATTTGAAGTTGTTATACCATTCGAAATCAAACAGGATCCAAATCAATTAAAAGACTACAGAGATAGGCGTACTCTGTTTTGTTTGTTACCACAAAGTCGGGTGACAAAATTATATGGAACAGTAATGCAATTGTTTCATATCAAATCGAAATCAACATAATCAAAACAAATCACAAGCAATGGTTATGCTGCCTTATCGACAGGAGATATGAATCAGACAAATCGTTATAACACAGCGAACGATTTATGCCACGAATAGAGAAATTCAAACCGGTACAAAAATCAATTCAAATAAAATCATAACAGGATCGATTGATTGGCAACAGAATTCATAATTTGTTATTGCAAATTGGGCAAACAAGATCAAAATCATTCATTTGACAATGAATTATAATCGGATTTGACAAAAATCACGAATATTGATCAATTTGTTTTTGCAAATCAAATGGAGCAGTAATTAAAACATGAATCCAGCTCATAAAACAATCTTGCCAACTCAAAATATGGGATAATCCAATTAGAATTAGAGTGAATCGAACATAAAAGGTTTTAACATAGTCATTACGAATCCAAAACCGTTCGACAATTCGGGCGCATTTGCACAGGCTTAACTGAGAGCATTGTTTTCATACGAAACAGAGCCGTTCCTTCCAAATTGAAACCGAACAGAGTTGTATTCCTGTTCTGAGAAGATTACATGACATATCACAAGATCGTAACAATCAAACTTATTGAAATCCTTTCCAATCGCAGCATATGAACCATAACGAAATCAAATCCAAACACGATCATATTCTAAATCAAGCATTAAAAACCTCCTGTTTGGAGTAGATGCAAAACAAATTCAATTGAAAGTAAACCATCAGTTTCGTTAACTTAATCAAATCAAATCCAATCGAAAATCATTCAAATCCTGATAAAAATCTACCGGTGACTAAACTAGGAATAATCAAATCATGTATCAAAACGAAACTCCATTTATTTTTAGCAAAGCAAAACAATGTACAGGATGAACACTGAATGACAGAGGTATTTGAATGAGAGACAGAGCTATTTGAAAATAGAATTCAAATCATTATATTAACCTTGATCATTCACAAAACTAAAATGATATCAAAATTCATACCTGTATGGCTAGATCATGACAATTTGGAGTTGATAACGACTGTGGCCGATTCAACATTCTTGAAAAGGATGGATCCATTTGTCTTCTTCTTTTTATCAGTTGCTTGGAGTTGGTCTCTTTGACTGATCAATTCTACAACTTGAATTTCCAGCGATTGAATTTTCGATTGAAGTAGGGGAACGTCAATGTAGTATCATTCCAACCATAACTCACATTGGTCACATGATGGCTGTGTAGGTTTTGAAAGAGCAGGCGAGGGTTTGGACATATGGCTAAGGGTTTCACCAGGAAATTTGATACCAGGGTAACTAGGGTCGTTCCTTAGACAGGGGGGAAGATTTGTCACGAAACCATAAGATGGTTCGGAGCACAAACCCTGCGAGTAAGGGTACTCGCTGGCTAGAAAATGTTCTATGTTAGAATCTGAATCCTCACTTAGGATGATAAGTTTCGACTCAGCAGATGGTTTAGGTTTGTTTCTAGCCATCCTTGAAATAAGAAGAGCGTTCTTTCTACCCTTGGCATTAGCAGTAGGTTTTGCCTTGGGATTTTTGCTTACAGGATTTTTAATAGTCTCGGCCTTCTCGGTTCCAACATTTGGTAAGTCAATAGGAGGGTTGACCGAAGGCTTAGGAGAGGGCAACAGGATATGGAAGGGCACGGGTGGCCCAGCCTTGGTTTCATTTACTACAAGCTTGTCAACCTGTATAGGGTATGTGTCATCGAAACCATTTCGAGCAACGAAATCTCTCCAGCTATCACCATGTAAACTGAAGTGATAAACAATGATAAGTTTAATAAGCCCATGGTGGAACAGGCTACTGTCAACCTTCTCCTTTTTAAACCTTTTTGACATTTTATATAAGATGCACTGAAAGTAGAAAGGCATATTCAACGGATACCCTATAAAATTCATTAGAAACCGCAGGTGGTAGAGAAAGACGAGTCCGTATCGACCTTCATAGGTAAAGAACTGCTTGAATACTATCAAAAGGTCGTGCCATCGTGGTTTAAGAAGAGATATGGCCATACCTCTGTCACAAGAGATGACTTTGCGCGAGAGAAACAACAGCGGCCATGGGACCTCTTCTACTTTCGAATTCTTGAACCAACGTTGACTTGTGGCAGGTAACCCTATAGCAGAAATGATAAATCCCTCATCAATTTCCAACTGGATGTCACCCACCTTGGCTCTACAGCCATCGAAATTCATAGTGAACTGTTGTGCCACAAACAAGTTAAAACCCTCAAATCTCTGAACGAAGGTGAGCCAACCGTTAGCCTCCAAGTATTTCCGGGCATTGTCAAACATTAACAAGGATTGGTTGTCATTCGGCTCGTTCTGCACGATTGGTGCCATGGAGCCGAACACACGGTAAGTTCAGGGTTTGGGTCATAGCACACATAGGGGTAAAATGCATGCCGGGCTATCCAAGCTAACAGAGGTAAACGACGAATAAGAGATAGGCATAAATTCCATTATGCGAAGGTGGTGGAGTTTATCTCTGCCATGCATAATAGTTATTTCCAAAGTACAACCGTCGGCTTATAGCTGTTCTACCCATTATAACATAACTCAACAGTCATGTCACTTGGACGACTAATGAATCAAATGGTAAGTGTATAAACCAACGCGCGTAATCAATGTTGTGCCAAAGTTTTAAACCATCAATTATTCAATTTGAAACCATACTCAAATATTTAACCCTGCGCCAATGTATCAACTCATATCAATAGTTTAACCAATGTGCGAATATGTTTGAAACTAGGTGTCATACCAAATGAAATATATCAAGGGTTTAATGATAACATCAACATATTATCATGAAACCAATGATCAAGTAGATCAAAACACATAAATCCAAATGCCAATGCATCACAAACTTAGCGAGACAAAGTCACAAGATCAACCCAAGAATGTCCAACGAGTACAGATTGAAAGGGATTTTGCAAACTGCATAGCGATAAACGAAATGTAAATGCAATAGGCATATTGACAAGAAAGATAACGACAATTCAAATAATGATTTCAATGTGACTTTGAAAGACTAATTTTTTCACGCTTACAGTCATGAAAACAAAATGAAGGTAAATGTGTAAATGTCGCGAAAAATATAAGCGTCGATTATTTGAAAATTGCGACGAAAAATTGATGTTTGCAAATCATTGGTGTAGGCAGCTTATAAGACAAAGGAAAAATGTAAATTGGTTGCCAACAACTCACTATAAATAGACATGCTATAAATAGAAGTCCTCTTAAATGGTAGGAAAAATGGAAAAAATGAGTATGTCACTAGGTATGTAGTTGAGCATGTACACCAACAAAGTAGTCAACTATCTTGGCGAAAGAGAGGAAATTTGTATGGTTAGAGGAGAGAATTAGTCATTCACGTTTTTGCATTGCGAGTTGTTTTTGCATGGGGAATTTTTTATAGAAAGAGAGTTATGAGTGTAGAACCTTGAAGGTTGTCATAGTGGGCATGTATTGTGGTTGTTTGGATCTTTAATTTCATGGTAAGAGAGGCTTAGGCCTGCGAAAATTATTTTGTTTGAAAATTGTCAATGGAAACAAGTGTTTTTCAATTGTGTGAATTTATTTCGCAAATGTAAAATTCGCAAAGTCCCAACATAGATATTTCCTATCCATCCCGTATTGGAATCCCTGGAGGGGAGTGGGAAGGATTGAGGGACTATGAGAAGTGAAGGGGGATCCCATCTCTAGGTTGTACTGGTTGTGGGGTAGAGATTTGGTGGATTGGAATTAGCCATGGGGGTTAACTATTGAGAGGGGGGATTTAGTCATCCTTAGGAACAACCATCTCTTGTGTATTCATTTCCCTAGTTTGGGGGTGACTTGCTATTAAGAACTGAAACAAAAATTCTATGAATGGTTGGAATGGCCATCCTCTACAATGAATTAGATATTTCATAAGATGAGTATTATTATTTAGTTTGTTTATTCATGTTATATGGTTGAAACATAGTTACCAACTTAATGAGAACTGTGACCTCAAAATGAGAACTCTGGCCCAAAAAACCCATATTTTTGCATAAAAAATATCAAAATCAACCCCCAAATCAAAAAGTGGTGCTACCCGTAGCACCATTTTTTAAAACGGGGTGTAAATTACAACATTTTTCAAACATGGGCTTCAAAACTTAGACAGTAGCTCAGAAAAACCTTAAAATCAACACCTAAAAACAAATAAGATGTTTTTAATTTTTTTTTCTTTTCAAAACGTTAAATTTTGAGATCATTTTAAATTGTATTTTTATCACTTGGTACCATTAAAACCAAAACCTCAAAATCAACCATCAAATTGAAAAGTACTGCTATCAGTAGCACCCATTTTAAAATTGGGTATGAAAATGACACATTTTTATAATGTGGTAAAAGAACTCATAATTACTATAAACAAAATCATAAAAGAAACCCTTAAATGATTACTTTTTAAATGTTATTATCACGCAAAGCATAAGGTAATACATAATGCCATGAAAATATCACAATATACTTTAAAATTTCAATGTCACTTTTTAATAATTTTTTACTTTTAATAATAAAACAATAAATACAAGTTACATTGAATGAAACATAAATAATTTCTTAATTAGTATTGTTATATTGACCATATTCAATACATATGAGCTAAGAAATTTTATGAGCTAACAAAATTGTAAAAAACTAAGAAAAACTAAAAAGAAATGAAAAAAAATTAAAATTTCCGGAAAAAACAATAATTTAAAAAACAAAAATACTTTTTTTTGTTGTTGTAAAAAATAGGAGCCAAAAATCCCTTCAAACTTAAAAAAAGAAAAATATATATATAAAAAAAAAAAACTAAAAAATAATCAAAACTCAATAAAATTTAAAAAAAAAAACATCTAAAATAAATAAAAATAACAAAAACATTAAATTTACCTAAGAAAAATTTTTATTTAAATTTTTTTTATATAATATGTGAATAATGTAAGAATATTATATTATAACTATGTTATAATATAACATAGTTATATTATAACTATGTAACTCTGTTATCAAATGAATAGGATCAGGCCCAGCTCCGTGGGCATCCACAGGACCACGGCCCAGCCCCCCGCGTACCTGGCCCAAGTCCCATTCATTTGATAACAAAGTTACTATGTTATAATATAACATAATTATAATATAACTATATTATATTATAACAGAGTTATAATATAACTATGTTATCTTATAACATAGTCATAATATAACTATGTTATATTATAACTATGTTATATTATAGTTCTATGTTATAATATAACATAGTTATATTATAACATAGTTATATTATAACTATGTTATAATATAACATAGGTTTTGTTTTTTTCTTATTTTTTTCTAAAATTTTTTTGTAAATTTTATTTTTTTGTTGTTGTAGTTTTAAAGTTTTTCAACTTATTTTTGTGAATTTTTATTTAAATTTTGTAATAAAATTTATATTTTAAGTTTCTTAATTTAAGTTTTTGTCTGTATGTTTTTATATTTTTGGGGTTATTTTTTAACTTTTTGAAGTTATTTTGGGCTATAAATTTATTTTTTACCTTTTTTCTTAATTTTTTCTATTTTTTTTTATTTCATGTATATATATTTTTAATATTATGGTTTTCTTGTCCTCTTTAGCTTTTTAGGTTTTTCTTCGATGGTTTTTTCTCATATAAATTTGTTTTTAAAATGTTTTTGTTTTTTTAATTTCAATTTTGTTTGTTTTCTTATTTATTTTAGTTTTTAATTGATCAAAAAAAAGAATTATATTTTTTTTTCTAAATATTTAAAAATATTATTATTTAACAACACTTATTTTCTATTTATTGAAGGTAAAAAAAAGTGTGTTAAAAATGATATTTTCCACTATATTTAAAATGTATGGAACCATAACTTAATTAAGGACGGATAATTATACGAAAAATCTTAATTTCAAAAAAATAAATGGTGTACAACATTTTTAACATTGGATGAAGCATGGAAATATGATTAAAAAAAAGATTGAATAAAAATAAATTGAAAAGTTTGAAAATAGATGAAAAAGCATTGTTGCAGAAAAAAAAAAAATTGAAAAAAAATGAAAAAACGAGCATTTAAAAAAACAAAGTGGATCAGAAAATTTAAAATATCAAAAAACTACCTAAAAATGGAGGGTGTTGCTACCGGTAGCAGCATTTTTAAAAACGAGGTAAAAAACTTAACCCCCCAAAAAACGAGAACTCTGTAGAGTTCTCGTTAAGTTGGTAACTATGTTTTGAATGTGTTTAGTTTACATTCTGATCATACATGCAATTCCATTTACATTTATAATTATCATAAATCATTGCATAAGCTTGAATTTCATGTTGGTGTGTTGTTTCCACATTTAGAATTGGTATCATAATTGTTTTTTGTTGTTTTATTGGTAGTGTGACCCGTCTTGGGGATGGATGTGTTTTAGAGTGGTATTACAGACACAAGTTCGACATTGAGCCTGCATGGTCCAGAATCACCATGCAAAAGTTGAAATTGCATAAATAAAGTTCATAGGTTGTCTACAAAATTATTGGAAAAATTACTCCATTGAAATAAATTAAACAAATTTATGAAGAATTAAGGGAATTGATATCACGGTTTTAAATCCCCAAATTTAACCTTTGAAAGAGTGTTTTTCAGACTTTGATTGGTCAAATTTTGGTTTTCTAAGATATCCATGGAAAAATTGGGCAAAATTGGGTAGAAGTCCCAATTTCCATAATGAAAATTTATTGATAATTCAACCCAAGAGTGTTGAACTTTAGGTGCAAAGGTCAAATTGAATTGCACAAGGCCAAAATTAGCCATGAAAATCGAAGTACAGAGTTTCATGGTAGCCCTGTAAGAAATTCAAAAATAGGCATTTTTTAGAATTTGGAAAAATCACTATAAGGAGAGCACCTTCTAGGAAGTTTTTGAGGAGGTTTTTAGTGTAACAAATTTTGGATTTTTTTTAAGAAAAACCTATGATACAACCTCCTATATTGGCTATAGAGGTTTTAGCACATGTTTTAGTTAATGTTCCATATAACTAAAAAATTGGGTGGGTGAAGGCTGTAGTGGAGGTTTTTTATTCGGTGCTTTTCTTGTCAAAACGCACTGGTGTAGTATTGAAAAGCTTGCATTTGTACATTAATATAATAAAACAAACCACTAATTTAATATAATAAAAAACTCTTGGGTCTTAATATAATAAAAAACATGCCGATGTGTTTATAACTATTATGCACATGTTCCCCATTTTTCATCATATGCAGAGCATTGATGCTCTTATAATTACTATGTAGTGGTTCCACGTTGTTTTCTTATAACGCACTAGTGCAGTTTAGGATTTGTCTACGCCTGAGTGATTAAGTTATAGTTAGCACTGATGTGATTTATAATTAGTCAGTCTTGGTGCAATTAAGTTATAGTTCACCTGAGTGTGATCATGTTATCCTAAGAACTGATGCATTTAATATATCATGCACCCCAGTTCTTTTGTAATTAGTACATACCAATATGTTCACACCATTATTTTTTAATATGCAATGGTGTGTAAATAATATTTAGATTCATTTTCCATATAATAAATGTAACACAATGGTATAATTTGTTTTTAGTTCCCTAGTTAATATTTCAAACATGATCACTGCACAATTTTGAAATAATAAATATTATAATACGTTATATAGTTTACAGAATGGTGCGCTTTATCAATAGTATGTATTGGTGAGTTATTATAATTAATAAGTACCAGTGTGTCTGAGTCCTAAAAACACGCCGATGTCTATATTATGGAACATAGTGTCTAGTTAGTTCAAACGAATACAATGCACTAATATGTATATATTGTAATTCATTTTTTTTTTTACAAAATTTCAATTAATTATTTCAAAATATTTTTTTTTTCATAAAATTATTGTTTTATATTTATGTTATTGCATTTCAATATAATGATTGAATTAATGATTTATCCAACCAATTAAACCTATGTTATTTATAACAATGTATATCATCCATAGATTAATTATTCAACAACTCAACATTCTACAACATTCGACAATGCAATGAAATAAGAAACCCATTTTATTATATATGAATAATAGACCCATTTTCATACAAAAAGGGACAATGTAAAAGTATAGTACAATAATCAATTTGCAATCAATTTGTAATTGTTACACTTATTGGTAACATGTCCTCGTGCAATTGGGACAATATGTTAAGTACATTAAACAAAGTCCATGGTTTTTAGATAAAAATATTCCAAAACATACAACTTGAAGTAACATTCAATTATATTGATTGTCATTCATTAGTTGAAATGTTGAAATTGCTCGAGTTGTGTGCATGCCTTATTTCTTCATCATTTGTAGGTGATATTGTACTTCAATTTTTAACAAAAATGTTTCTTGATCGACTTGATTTTGATGTTTTGCCTCTTCATCTTCCATCTACAAACATAGAAATAAGTTGTAATAAGTATATGTACATTTATATATATAGTATAATATATAGGATTATGTAAATAAAAAAAAACATACCTTAGCACCAAGTCTTTCATAAATGATACACATTCTTTCAAATTCATGCGTCGTGAACTCTCTCAAAATCTCCTGTAATGTTTGCATTCCATACTTTGCTTCATGCATTTTAATATGACATGACAAAGCATGGTCAATATAATCAATATAATTTTTTATTTCTTTTTCATTATTTATAAAATAAGGGAAGTTAAACGACGTAGCTATTGACAATTTTTTCAATTGAAATTGCATTCTTGAACATATACTCACAACCCATACTTAACTCAATGTTTATAAATTCATGGGTTGGATCCTATTTGTATGTTGGCTCCTAGTAGAAGACATCCATGGGAAAGTGTAAATTAATTATTTAAATATAAAGATCATAACAAACATGAAATATTAAGAAAAAACAAAAACAAAAATACTCACAAAAATTGTGATCAACCATTTTATTCCATGTGCTCATGTCTTATGTGATGAATGGATTCTATTTTTTTTTTCTTTTCTACAACAAAACAATTGAAAATCAATATTTCACGGGATATATAAATTCGATGTACATAAAAGAATAAAAAAATGATTTCATACATATGGTGCACATTGTGTTTGGGATGGATCCTCTTGCGACAGAATTATGTCAATTTATTTCAACATATTATTCTAAACATTTTTGGACACCCCGATCGACATTCTTCGTTTTCCCCTTGTTTGACCCTTGGAATTTTCAAAATCTCCCTCAAAATAAAAAGATACAAAAACTATTATTTTTTAGAAAAATAAGATCTAAGTGTGTATATTAAGATAATTGGAACCGGGGGGTCAACAATATTTATATTTATAAGTGTGTATAACATATATATGTATAGGTAAATTATATCAGTGTTGTTGCAAAATTGAAAACATCTTACAAAGTTTTGTATTCAATGAGTTCTTTATGAACTAAGAAAAGAACGACTTCCTAAATAATATTTATTATGCATCGTCGAGTAGTGAAAAACATTTAAGAAATGGTGATTTCCATATATAAACAATATTTTTTCCATTTTAAACCCAACATTTCACTTTGTAAACAATGTTCCCCAGTGTGTATTTCTGTAATATGTGCACCTCCGACCATGCAAAATATTTTTAATAATATTTTGGATTGGGATAAAATGGCATTGTTTATAATCAAATACACCCTGGTGCACTGATTGTGTATATAGCGCACTAGTCACCGCAAAGGCATTTAAAAAAATGATAGTGACATGATGATTTGGGATCGAATGAAATGAGTGGCTTCATTACAATGGATAGGAAACACCCATATATAAATAACCAAAATTTATAAATAAATTGTGCTTAAAAAAATTATTCTTGTGAAATATAAAAGGAGAAATTAAAATAATAGTTAGGAAATTAGGGCTTCCAATACTAAAGGTAACAATGAAACCCTTTTTTTTTTTGCAAATGTACTAAAAATTATTTGAATCAAATAGAATAATTATCAAGATGATTAATAGAATAAAATCACATACCTGAAAGTCCCTTTGCAAATTTCTATGTGGTATACAATACCCCCCCTCGAATTTGGCTCTTAAAAAAAATCCACCCACTTGGACATCTTTGTTGATAAATATTTTTTCACAAATATCCTCTCTAAAATTTGGAAAACAATAAAACAATGAATAGGGTTTTCATTTATAAACACAAAAACTCAAATTCCCACTCATTTTTTCATTTTATATTTTGACGCATTGATGATAAACACGTGTGCTAATTTTTTGTACAAGTTATATTTCTTTGTGTTCAATGTCATGCATAGCACATTGATGTGGTATTCATAACCCACCAATTTAATTTCGTAATAAATTTTAAAGTACTGATAGTAAGAGAGCATTATTTTTATAACTTGTTTTTGTCAATGCGCTAGACAATTTGAAATGCACCGGTGCAATCTATAATTAATAACATATCGAGGTTTTGTGTAAGTAATAACACATGGTAAGATATTTAAATTTGCAAAATGCAAATTCAAACATCCATATTTAAATTATCAAATGCCTAATTGTTTGGATTCTAACATGACCTCATTGTATATGTTTGGAACTCCTTCAAGTTATCTTACACTGACTATTATACGTCTATATTTTATCAATAATTAATTTATCTCATTGAACTTACATTATGTATGCAGGTGTAGTTTAATAATTTTTCATTAAATTTTGCAGGATCAAAATTCAGGATCGAGTTCAGATGCTTAATATATTCCCACGGTCCCCAAATTCTGCAAGCTCTTGTCAAGAGAAATATACCACAAACAGATGTTTGATGAAAATGGAAAACTTCTTTACCCTATAAATCCTAACATTCCATATTCCAACAACCAACATAGGTCAATAATATTACTCCATAAATTTCATCTCTTTTATGTAAACAACCTCGTAGGGCCTAAGAAAAGGATGATTGAGTAATTGTATTTTTTAATTTTCAATGGAACTAATGTAAATGTATTGATTAATATGACATTTGATTTATAAAGGGGTTGGTTTGAAGTTTATTGTTGGGAAAAAAATATCCATGATTCTAATAAGTGTTTGGTTTAATGTTTGAACATATTAAAAGCATCGTGTTACTAATATTATTAATGTAATGTTCAATATTTTTACAATCAGGATTTTGATGACAAGTGACCTATCCACCATCTATGTTTTCACCCCAGTATGATGTCAAGTTTCAAGCTTGTTTCAAAAGGAAAAAATATCAGAGAGGAAACATACTAAGAATGGTTGAAACAACCACCTATTCAATTCCCATTACGTCCTGAGTCCCAAATTCAAAACCTCGACAATAACACTAGTTCTTCACATGTTGGTGATGAAATCAATGATATAGAGGTTGGTATGGATGATTTCTTGTGGGATACCCACACCATGGAGGGAATATTGTTAGATTCATTATGGAAAAATGAACTAGGGGATGGCATTAATGTCATCGATACCTTCTATGAAAGATTGAAATTAGCTTCCACCACCCATGTATTTGGTCCAGTACAAGAGTCTGCAAGGTCTACCCAGATAGGTACAAAAATGTTAGTTTATAACTTTAAATCAATGTATGGTATGTTGGATGCATGTTTCTAGAAACTTTTGAGTTAACTAACCGTTAAGTCTCCTAAGTTTTTAAGGAATCTTGTCACACAATGAAGGAATAAAAAGTTCATTTTATTCATGCTTAATGATAGTGTAAATTTCTATTTCCCACTAATTGCGGGTTATTAAAAGATAAGGTACTTCCAAGTGATAATAATTTTTATCATAGCTATGCAGAGGCTAAGTAAACACTAAAAACATTGGGTGATGAGTAGATATCATACCATGCATGTATGAATGATTGTATTCTATACAAAAAACAATATACAAACGAAGATACATTTCTAGAATGTGGGCATGAGAGGTACCATAAATAAAAAAATAAGGGTAAGGAACATGGTCCTCCTCATAAGATATTGAGGAACATTCCTATAATTCCAAGGAATCAAAGTATATTTTGTTGAAAATAATTATCCATGTTACAGGGGTGGCATGCCTCACATAGAAGTGAGCCACGAGTTATGAAAATATCAACAGATTCAATAGCCATGAATCATATAGAGGATACATCACCCGATAAATTCAAGGATGAAGTACATAGCTTATGATTGAGAATATATATGGATGGAGTTAACCTACATTCCCTATAAAACACAAACTATTATGTTTTTCAAGTGGTAGTGATCAATAACAATACCCCACCATGGTTTTCCATGAAGAATGGACATCTTATGTTGGCTCTTATACTACCGGGTAGAAGACAAGTAAAGAGAATGGATGTCTACCTTCAACCATTGATCAATGAATTTAAGAAATTATGGGAAGGGATACAGGTATATTCTGTATCAAGACCCATCCTGGTGGAGAGGTATTTTACATTGTATGGCATATGTGCATACACCACGCATGGTTATCCAGTACTAAGAGTTTTCTTCGATAAGCATGTTCATTTATTTGTTTATATCTATAATTTTATTTGACATACTTAATATGGTGAAACTATAATTTTGGCACTAACATGTTATGTATACGTTAACATCACATGTATTGTAACAAAAGGGTATCATGGATGTAAATGTTGTAGACCTTCTATAAAGGCTAGCTGGTCCAATGACCTACAAAAGTCGGTGTACAATTGTTTGAGGATGTTCCTCCTAGAAGACCACCCTTATATAAAAGTTGGATATGATTTAAATGGTAAGCGAGAGAGAACCTAGAGACCTAAAATAATGACACCAAAAACTTGGAATAATATATATGACATAGACAAGGAAAAGGAAATCGAAGAATTCTTTGATTCATATGGGGAACCTATGTTTGATGATCCTAAATATTTTGACACCAATGTTGAGAAAATTTCCATTGGGATGAAAAGGAATTATTTATTTCATGGTCTTCCATATTGGGAGAATCGTAATGTAACATCCTCACTATAATCCCCAATTTAATTATTGCTTATGTAGATTTAATGTGTGTCTACAAACAAAATAATGTAATATGCGGATTGTATTTCCATGTTTTAATAATAAAATGTGATTCTAGTTACTAAGGGGACATGGACAATATATGGGGGTTGAATTAATCCACAAAAGTGGGGATTGTTTAGGAAAATGGCCAAGAGGATTCCAAGGGGAAATCACCCATGTATATTAATTCAACCTATTTTCCTAAGCTTGCTAATTGTATATGAACCTTCCAATTTTGTATTTAGTTTTCCCAAATCAAATCATTGGATGCATGTAAGAGGGTGGTTGTGACTGGTAATATCCCAAAGTTATTGGTCACATGGGAGTTGAACAATCAGCTTAAGGAAGAGTGTGATTCAATGAAGGTAAGTCAAAGGGGGGAAATTTGTATGGGTGGGGGAAACAATTCAAGGAAGGAATTTTTTATGCATGAGGAAAAAGGGAGAGAAATAAGGAGAGTTGGGATATGGTGCAACCATGGAGAGATAATTCTAGAGAAATATGGAATGTATTTGGATTGTTTGGGAGCTAAAGATTGAAGATCTAGGTTTTCAATTCTGAAGAGTGAACTCCGAAGTGATTTGCACTATAACAAGAAGTGTTTGATGTTGATTTTTTGGTAGTTTTACTAGGATTAAGTTCCCTTGAGTTCCCAACTAAGAGATTCCTAGTTACCTCTGCTAGAGAAACCCTGATAAACAAATGACACATTCCTTGGGATAACCTTGATAAATGGATGGTACATCCCTTGGGTTATCCCTGATAAACAAATCATACATTCCTTGGGTTGGGTAGGTTAGGAGGAAGGGAGATGGTAGAGAAATTGGGATAGTTGTAGAAAAATATCAATTGGGTTATGAGTTTTATGAGTTGTGAGTGGACTGTAAGAGACCACCCTCTTTTTTAGATTACTAGTCTTGGCTCGAGGATCACTGGTTGTTGACATTTGGAATAGATGGTATATGGTTGGGTGGAACATCCATCCCAAGTAGTTGATTCCACAATTATTGTCTAAATGTAAGTGTTTTATCTTGTTGTTGAGTTATTTACATGTGTTATTGTCGTGCATGAAATCTGCCTAAATGAGAATGACTTATATGCTAATGTAATTAGCAGTTTATATGCATTTCATGTTGATTATTAAAATGATTTAGATGCATATTTTTTATGGTTATAGACAATATCTAAATATGTTTTAAATTTGTAGTTGTAATCTACATGAAATCATCTAACAGTAAAATAATTACTTTAGTTAGTATAAATTTCATTTTTATGTGTATTCTCCACCATAATGTCCCTCGGTTGGGATGGGGAACGTTAGATTATGATATCAGAGTATTAAAGGAAATATATTTTTTTCTGGTGTGACCAAGCCCGAGTGGCTAGGTACATTACATTTAAGAATGGCCACTTACTAGATCCATGCATATATTCAAAAACATTTCATCTTATTTATGGATGCACATATCATGGAATAAAAGAGACACATTAAATATCAGAAGAGATCTTATTGCTTCAAATAATAAAAAGAGACATTGGCAAAAATATGAAACTAGAGGTGAGGCGAGTCCCTCTTGGTATTTTAATGAAGGTGATGTCCCATGGATTTTGAAGAAAGATGATATTTCTATGGTGAAAGATATTATATTTGGTGTGAAGGAACCTTATTTATATGGGTTGAATCTATGACATTGCTTCACTATAGACGAGAATTTGTCAGGGTTTAAATCATATGACAATCTAAACCTTCTATGGGTATGTATGTTGAATACATGATTCTTCTTCTATACCGATGTCGGAAAAAATATCTTATACACTTACAATTTTATGGAAATTAATGAATTGTGTGTCTATTTTGTAGTGTCGTTATCCTTTTCTCATGTGTGATTGTGTGAACCATGAATTCCCGTAGGACTTGGGATGTGCCATATTGAAATTATCTACATTTGTACAACGTATCACATCAAGGGAGATTCATATGGCTAGAATTTGATGGTGGCGTTGAGAGATAGAGATAAGAATGTTTATATCTTTGAGAAGGAACTGCCCACAAGTTTTATGGACTTGCAAGTCCATATTCTAATTAACCTATATGATGAGGTTGAATCAGTTGGGGTTCTCTCATGTTGTTAGATGTTCTTATTAGAGAGTTACATCAAAAAAGTGAAGGGGTTTATTCGACAAAGGGAAAAACCGGGGGGATTTATGGAAGAGGCGTACATAGTATACGAGTCGTTCTATTATGCTAGTGAGTACATCAAGTAGACTGATGAAACAGAAGGGGAAATCATTTGGTACAACCATCAACAAGAGAAAAAAATGGAAGGGGAGCTACTCCAAATTAACAAAAGAAGGCTCTTGATAAAGAGTAATTCATATATATATTTTCAATTTAGTACAGAGAAATTGTTTACATTGAAGTTTATAATATATATTCCATCCTATGTTATTTGTTTTGAATTATTTTATACATCAACAAATTTAGAAATTTTGATTCCATAAATAAATTGATTTTTTAAGTTGATACTATATATTTGATCTCATTCTATTAATTTTAAATTTGTGTATACATCAACGAATTTTGAAATGGATGCCATCAATAAATTTGTTCTTTGCAATGAGGAGTAAATTCAACCATGGGTTGCGTTGTATGAAGAGAAAAGAAGGAAATGGGAGAATGACATGAAATCATTCAGATGGTTGAATGGTAGAAGCATGCCTTATCCTGATCATGAAAAAGAAAATATGTCAAAAATATATCCCAACAATTGGGTGGTTGGCCTAATACAAGAGAAATATGAGGTGTCCGGTCATAACCCACATGGAGAATATTTTGAAGCACTAAACATAGGGATTGGGTGAAACAAGTTTGTAATAACCTCTCTAAGTACCATGTTCTATTTATAATATTGCACATTTGAATTGTAACATGTATTATGTTTTTATTAATTCTTCAATATTAGACATATGACACTGTCCTTTGTTCATATTTTTGCAGGTGCATTTCTTCCCATCTATGTGGGAATATGGACATCATTTTTTCATTGAGTATTCTAATAAAGGCCACATCATACAAGGTTGTGTAGTGGAGGTCGAGTTCAACCAATCTAGTCATGTTATCCACCATGATGAAATCCTGATAGATGGGAAGTTATGTTACATTGGAAAGATACAAGAGATCATTCAAGTAGACTTCTCATCATTTCAATGTGTTATTTTAACTCTAAAAAAATGTGGGCTCGAAATAAGGACCCTTATGTTTTATCAAAACATTGCAACCAAGTGTTTTCTGCCCTAGATGTGTTGGATGGGGATTGTTGGTTCGTACTGAGACATGATATGAGATCTAAACATATTTTTTAGAACAATAATGTTACAATTCCAAGCAAGGAAGATAATCAGAGTGATGTCAATGAAGAATGATTTCATGTAAATGATTTGTATGGACATCTATATTGTGGATATGTCATTTTGTTATGGGTATCTATAATGGAGAATTATGTTTATTTTCCCTTCATTTTATAATTATGTTGGGTATGAAAAGTTAACAACCATTTACAACCACCATATTGAAAATTCATTAAATAGACGTACAAGCATAATATTTGGTTTGGATGTATTTTCATTGTCATATTTATTGTTTATTATAACAAATTTATGTTGTATTATATTAAAATATGTGTATCTTAACCTTTGAATTACTAAGAATTAATTGAGATATCACAAAGTTTGTGGCATACAATGGTAAATATTTATTTTAAATGATATTTTATTTAATGAAAAATGAATATATTAAAAAATATTCAAACCTAAAAAAAATTGTCGTTTGAGAAAATAAAAATTCAAAAAACATATATACTTACTTTGATGGAACTTTTAAGGACAATTCCAATAAAATAAATTTGTGCAACATCTACGGTACTTGTGGTGCACTTGGAATTGCCAACTTTGATGGCATTCCCCACCTTAACCAGTGTAGCTATCTTGGCCTTCACCTATTCCACTCCATCCTTTAGTTTTATAATCATATATACTTATATTATTAATTGTTTTTGCATTCTCCTTGAAATGAATGTGAATATAGGAAGGACATGGAAATTGTAAAAGAGTCTTATTATAGAGGTTAGTCTGAATTAAGGAAAATTTAAATGATCCATACTTACCTAAAAGTATAGAATCCTTTGTCAAGTTTACTAATTCTTAAAATACTAATTATAAAATGTTGGTCAATATTAATTTTTAATAAATTATTGATAAAGTCTGTATTAGAGTAAAACATTGTGAAACCATTTCTTTGAAAGTGTGTAGATAAAAATGTATTATTATTATATAAATTTATTATTATAAATTTAATTCAATAAATTTCATATATAATAATAATTGGATAATATAAATTAATAAAATCTTTGGAAAAATTAAATATTAATAAAATATAATCATTGTGAGTTTAATAATCAATTATATTATAACTTTGTCTTATAATCTTTGAATAATAAAAATTAAAAAAATAACATTATTATTACATCATCAACATTATTACTAGTGAACATTATGTAATTATAATGTTTTTATTATAATATATGAAAAATACGTAATCACAAGACAAATGGGTCTTGAAGAAAGACCTTTGGAAAGTTGGAGCTTATGAAAATGGCAGGTTAGGGTTAGGAAATTTCTGGCAGGGATGTGGGTTTTACGAGATTTGGTAAGGGTGTTAGTGGTTTGATACAGGGGTGATTGTTCAGGTCAATAGTTCGATATGGAGGCAACAGAGGAGGGGGGCGACCCCATCAACACTGATCTTGATGGGATGTTAGCATATTTCTTAGTGGGCTTAGAGGGTTGCATATTCTTGGACGTATGGAAGGAGATAGGTGGGGCACGGGGTTTTCTTGCGGAAGGGATTCCCAGGATGGAGTTCAATGCATCAGAGCTGACTATGTGTGAGGAGTTAGTGGGTTTGGGAGCTATCCTATTAGGTGTGACAAGATCAAAGTTTACTTTAGTGGGTGAGCTACCTTTTTCCTGAGTTTTGAGGTTTTTCGATGGTTGGGAGAAATATTACACATGTTTCTCCAATCCGGTGGGGGGTCTTGATAGGGATTTGGGGAATGATGTGGGAGTGATCATCTCAGGGGTTTGTGTCCCAATTTTGGGTATCCTGGAAGAGGTATATTTATGTGGGTCTGGAACGGTTTCAGAGGTTTTCAATTCTCCATTGGCTTACTCGCCATTCGATTTTATAATAGATGATTCTCTGAGTGGTGATAGGGGAGTTGGGGGAAACATGATCGGGGATGTTTTTGAGGGTAATGTGAGTAAGGTTATTGAGAAGAGAAGGGAAAATCCATCAAGGGACACATAGCGATTGGAGAGGCCTCTAAAGGGTCAGAAAGGAGCAGAGGGACGTCTCACTTCGTCCTCAAATCCCATCTGGTGTGCTTGTGATAGCACTTGCTCTGAACAACTTGTGTTTGGGGAAGATATTGACATGGATAGGGTGGAAGATTTTTCAGAATGGTTGGTGGTTGGTCGGGTAAGGGGAAATCATTTTGGCATGGCCTTTGTGAAGGATTGGATAACCAAGAACTAGTTAATGAATATTGCTAAGATGCCACACATTCGCTTACTAACTCGGGGTTGGTTTGGTTTCATTTTTTCATCCATGGAGGATGTTAAAATGGGTGTTATTGAAGGCTTGGAGCATGGAGGATATGCCCAATATACTTAAGTGATGGAAACCTTATTTTGATGCAAAGAAGGAAAGGATTGATGAAGAACCAACTTGGGTCAGGCTTGTAGGTCTTCCAATGCAATTTTGGAATCCTCAACGCTTTGCTCCCATTCGCAATATGTTGGGGAGTTATTTATAGGTGGATATATCTTTTGAAGAAACTAGGTATATGTCAGTAGCTCGGATTTTGGTCCAGCTAAATTTTCGTCAGGGACTACTACAGGAGATAACGATTGAGTCGGTGGCCAGAACGTTTGGCCATATTCTGGATTATGAATGGATTCCTTTTTGGTGCCACAGATGTCATGTTTATGGTCATGGGATTATTGAATGTCCTCTGCCTTTCAAAGGGAATGGACATAAAACCAAAGGCTCGGTCTCACCTTTCTCTGCCTTGAGGAAGCCTTTGGAGGAGAAGTTGGACGCTAGAGTGAAAAAGGGGGGGTTGATGAAACCTTTTGTAGGCAAGGACTCAAAGGGGTTTCTTCAGAAAACTCAGGGTGTGGTACAACTTCGACTAATGTTGATGGGCCAAAACATCCACCATATTTGGTGAACAATCTTCGTCAAAAGCAGGATTTTTCGGGTAAGTCTTTATTGGGTGTCTCTATGTATGCATATTCTCCTTTTACAAATGTGGGGTTTGATGGTGTTGTTAGGAATGGTGTCAGTACTCTCTTTTCAAGTGGCAGGAAGGGTAAATCTATGGCTTTTTTAGTCTCTCTTTTATGCCCTTTTTCCTCCAGTGGTTTGTTATTTTATCCTCCTTTGGTTACGCATTCCCTGAACTTTGGGGAGGTGGGGAGCACTTCGTTTGTTAAGGATTTTCCTTTTCCTAGTCATTTTTCCTTGCAAGAGGTAGGTGTCGTGGAACTCATTCTTGGCCTCCCCTCTTGCACTACGTCCCTGTCTCCCTCAGCTGAGGTACCCACTACCTCTCTCTCCTCCCTTTTTTCCACCCCCTCTAAGTCTACTAACTCCTCTTCATAAGAATGTGAGGTTCATTATCCCCTTAGGATTAGGTCGGTGGTCAAGGGGGAACTACAGGAGAATGATGTCTAGGGTTCAGATGGATGAGGGTTGGGATCGTTTCCTCGGACTACTTTTGTGGGTAAAGGAAGGGGACAAAAATCACATCTTCTCTTGGCACAATATCGGGCCAAGATTGATTTGGATTCGGGGCGTAAATCTTCTATTGTTTGGGTGATTAGAGAAAAGAAACCCCATGAGGTAGTTACCTCATGAGGGTCTTGTCTTTCAACTATTGGATGTTAGCAAACCCGTAAAAAAAAACGTCTTTATGAAGGTTAGTGGAGTTGAATTCACCGGATGTCATTCTGTTACAAGAAACGTTAGGGGGTAGTGATCAAGTGGTAAAGTTTCTTGAGTCCTTTTTTCCGGTTTGGATGTTTATAGCAGTGGATGCCAGGGGTCGTTTGAGGGTACTAGCTATTGGGTGGAAAACAAAGAATTGTGACTTGGAAAGTGTTTGGGGGTTTTCTTTAGGAATTGGTCTATCACTTTTATCTTCTTCCCTGGGGTGTAGTGTGAAAATTATAAATTTTTATGGGCCTTAACAATATAGACAACGATATTGGAATTTTTTAGTTGAATTCTCGTGGATCGCGGGTAAGGATATTATTCTTGGAGAATATCTTAACTTCTCTTTAGGGGCCTTGAAGATGTGGGGTCAACGGACTTCCCCAAACTCCTTAACCAATTTCTTTGGACTAATCAAGGTTGGTGGGTGTTGAACCACAAAACCTAACCCCTACTTGGTGTAATAGAAGGGTTGGGGATGACAGGGTGGCAAAGCGTCTGGACACATTTTTATTGGTAGATGAATTCCTGGATTCTTTTGAATTTGTTAGACAGTGGGTTGCTTATGGTGGGGAATCTGACCATTTTCCAATTTTGCTAGAGCTAAGGGATAGAAAAAAGAGGTTGTCAATCCCTTTTAAATTCTTTGACAGATGGATCTCATAACCCTCTTATCAATAATTAGTGAGGGGTTTGTGGTCTCCAATCATGGATGGGAATCAGGTGCTTGCAATATTCTAGTTTGTGGGGAACCCCAAAAGGTTGAAAAAAGCGACTATGAGCTAGGCTAGGGAGAAAAATCCCAAGGATGATCAATATTTGAGAGACATTGAAAAAACACTATCAGAGATCCAAGGAGGGGTAGGGAAAGGGTTTACTAGTCTTGATGCCAAAGAATTACTTTGTGGTTTGGAGAAAAGACGTAGGGTTTTACTGGAATAAAAAGAAGCTTTGTGGAGACTAAAGAGTCGTGCAATTTGGCTCTCATGTGGTGATGAGAACACTAAGTATTTTCAAGAATTTTCTAAAGGTAGGAAAATGGATAATATTATTTGGGGTCTAAGGGATCGGGCTGTGGTGGTGGTATATTCTTTTGAAGTCTTGGCCAAGTTGGGTACTGAACATTTCAATGCGTTATTTAAAGTCTGAGAGGGTTTGTCTATTGCAGAAATTATACAGGTGGCTCAATTATTCCCTCGGTTTGTAGAGGAGGAAGAAATTGGGTCTTTAATGGGATCATTAACTGAAAACAAACTATTGGAAGTTATTCACTCTTTTCAAAAAATGAAAAGTCCTGGGCCTGATGGATGTACTATTGAATTTTATTTGGGTTTTTTAAATCTAATTGGAGTTGATGTTCTAAAGGTGGTTGAAGAATCAAGGGTGAATGGTCACATCCATAATCCTATAAACTCTACCTTCATTGGGCTCATTCCAAAGACAGATAATCCCTCCTCTTTTGAAGATTTTTGACCTATTTCATACCGTTAGGGGAGTTGTGGTAAAATTTGACTTATCCAAAGCATATGACTGGGTAAACTTGTTGTATTTAAGAATGCTTATGATACATATGGGGTTTGGCTTGGATTTTACCATTTGGGTGATGGGATGTATGCCTTTGGTTTCTTTCTCCATACTCATCAATGGTTCAACTCTTCTTCTTTTCAACCGGAAAGAGGACTATGTCAAGGTTTTCCTCTGTCACCTTCACTTTTCCTCCTAGTAGAAGAATGGCTCAGTCATTTTCTGGTGGGGACAAAGAATGTTGGGAGATTCACAAGTATAAAAATTTCCAATGGGTTGTACATTAGACACTTACTCTTTGTTGATGATATCCTAATTGTTTGTGATGGTACAAAGCAAGAAGATAACATTTTAATTGAGGGTCTCACCTTGTTTAAAAAATCAACTGGTATGTTGGTTAATGAACATAAATATAGTCTACTCTTTTCTTTGATTGAGGCAGAAGTTATTAAACATTTCTTGGCTCAGCTCCCTTACCATATTCATGGGTTGGACGAGGGGCTGAAATATCTTAGTTTTCACTTAAAAGCCAATGATTACCAGAAGACTGACTGGTTGTGGCTTTTGGCTAAATTGGAAAAAAGATTAAAATTTTGGAGCTATAACTGGTTGTCTAGGGTTGGCAGACTAATTTTGATTAAGCTGGTACTGGAGGTTGTCCTATTTTATTGGATGTCCCTCTCTTGGATTCCAAAATGTATCCTGGAAAAATCTAGAAAATTGTCCTTCTCTTATCTGTGGAGGGGAAAGAAGTAGAATCAGGTGATGCCTTAGGTTCATTGGGAGATAATTGCAAAACCAAAATCTCTCGAGGGTTTGGGTATAAATAATTATTTCTTGTTTTTTAAAGAATTAGCAGCAAAATGTGTGTGGATATTGATTACCACAAAACAATTATGGACCAAAGTAGTCATCCAGATATATGTGGCTCCTCTCTCTTTATTGGAGTGGATCAAAAATCCAGGACTAAGAGCGATGTGTTGAGGAAAAGATATGAAATGATATTACTCAAGAAATTTTAGATCTTACATGGCTAAAGAAATATAGACGGGAATATCACCCTATGTTTATAGCCAAAAAAAATGTTATCCTAATTCACAAGTATTGTTTACAAGTTCTTAGGTTGGTTTTTTATAAATAAAAGATTGTTGAAAAATTCATTATTTATGTGTTTTTTTGAACATAACAGATGTTGAAATAAATAGAGAAACATAAGTAAAGACACCAATTTGATAATCAAGATAGATGAGACATAAATAAATCCTTTATTTCATTCCAATTCATCAAAGAATCATTTTCTTTACAAAATTTCCTAAGGAAGTTTTGGACCAAAGTCAAACTTAGATGTCCCTGATGAAACATACAAAAAGACTTCTGATAGAAAATCAAAAACTGAACTTTAAAATATGGATTAGTTTGCCACATATTTCTTCACACTAGACTCTTCACAATAGCCTTTGTTAGTCATGAAAACTAATTCATAAACAAACAATTATACATAGACTAACAAAGATAGATCAACACCTATGAGAAACAAGTGTCTGAATGATGTAATTCAGCTCTAAATCTTGTTGTCTACAATAGGACCCTGCTATCATAAAAAAGAATTAGTCTTCTAATGAATTAAAATTGAATTATCTCAACAAGAACGCAAAGAGCAAACAATAGTATGCTTCTCCTTCTATCCCCACTTGTTCCTCGCTTTCCTTTTGCCTTTAAGCAAACTAGAATTGGTTGAAGTAGTTGAAACTACTTCATTAGTTAAGTTAACTAAAACTCAACCAACCTTTTAGTTAGGGAGAAAAGTAATAAATCATAATAAGGGTTTTTAAACAAATAATAACTAGTAGGTGGGACCCCTTGTGACTCCCTTTAGCTTTTAACAATCATAACACAACTAGTTAACTAACAAAACATCCCTCCTTATGACTCCCATCATCACATTCATATTTGACAATTTTATCTCAACGATTTTGAAATTATTTCCAAAATATATTACCCATATATCCAAAAATAATGTTTAGTCCAAAATTTCAGAAGTCAACTGTTACCATCAATTTATAAATAAATAAATAAACTTAAATCCATATTTTCCACTCTGAGATCCAATACTTCTCTTGTTGTTGTTGTCACCTTTTGATCTATCTGAATTTTCCTTAAGCTGTGCTGAGCCTTTAGGCCTAATATCATTGATCACATGAGAGAAATCATCCCTCAAATGCATGGGGGAGGACATAGATTTATCAGAGTCATTGGAGAGTGAGGAAGGTGCAACAATGCCTTTTCCTTTGTCAGGCATGGTAGGCCTCAATTTTTAACCTTTTTCTTGCATGGGAAGACTAAACTGGTGAGTGGACAGGGGCATCTTAGAAAATTTGATTGATAGGAGGGGGAGAAAGTAAAGACAAGTTAGGCCAACCATGGTGTTGGGAGACTGTTAGGTGGACAATCTCTTGACATCTGTCGTTTTTGAGAACTCCAGGTTGCAGTGAGACATGAGGAGGAACAAGTATACTAGGGACCTATGGGGATTGGAAGGGAGGCCTTTCAGGCCTAGGTTGGACCACTCCTTGCCCAATCCAATTAAAAAACCCATCTTGAAATAGCTGGCATAACTCTTGCGAGTCAACATCAAAACGTATGGAGAATATTAGCCTTCTAGGGCCCCTTTTCCATTTAAATCTTCCTCGGTTACCTCTGAAATGGATACCTCGACTCGAAAATCCCAGTCATGTATGCATAATTGATTATAAAATAGTTTCTTTAACAAGCATACATGAAAATTATTTTTAAAATATGAAATAAAATTTGGCTCAGCAACATATCAGACTCATGCAATCCAATCCACACAAATTGTTTAATAGTCATCAATGAGCAGGGGATGAACAAAGGTTTTGGGATATGCGAGGGGGTTGTATTGAGAGAAAAGTGTTAAAATGAGGGGGAAAGATCAGGATTACTGCTCACAGACAACAATAATCAACTATAATGTAAACCAAAGAATATATCACTGTAATAAATCTCTCTGGTCTTTAAACTGTCATAATATAGAGTCTCCATTAACTGTAAATAAATTTTAGGAACAGGGAGTGGATAATGAATATGGGAAGGAGAGGGGATTATAATTAGCGAAAAGTGAAATAATGATAGGGGAAAAGAGTGGATGTTGTTCATAAAATAAATTAAGTAATCCATCAAACAATTCTTTATTTAATGAAAACGATCCAACACCAACCAAACAATTATCGTGATCAAATAAACAATTACTATGTGTTGATACTTGTTCACTATCCACATTTGAATCCCTTTAACTCACACACTGTCATCATACTCAAAAAAATATGCCTTCCAAACAACCTGTATAAGAATTATGTTTCCTCTCACTTCTTTCATTTAATATTTAAAACAAATTCTAATGAGCACACAATCATTTGTTTCAACTCTATTCAACATCAAAACCATCAACCATTGCCCATAAATATTTTCTCAAATCAAACACAAACACAAGCTCTTTTAAAAATGTGCCCGATTCCATTCTTGTAATCAATTTAACAATTAAATTGTAATGAAACCATAATATTATACAACCCACACCCATATCTGATGGTGCAATGATACGATGCACGATATCCATAAAACATACACAGTGGACAACCAAGCTACAACTATCAACACTTAAAATTGCAATAATCCTGATTGGGCAATTAAACACACAGTAACATCGACCATCATTTCCACTTATACCATGTTGTAGGAAACACAAAGACCAATATATATCTCAAGAATCATTTATGTGACTTAATCAAACCATAAAATGATGTTGAGTTAACAATCCAACTATTACAACATAAGAGGCAATGACCATGTGCCTATTTCATTTCTCCAATCAACAAATTAACCATGTTGAGCTATCAATTCAATTGTCACAATAAAAGAATGCAACGACTATATACCAATAATCATTTATGATTATAACTGTTTCATTAACTCTATAAACAGAGACAAAACAATAACTAAACCAATGTCGATGCTATTCCAAAAACTCATGACAGTAAACAAGATATCGACGGGATATAATTGACTTAGTTAATCAAACTCGGGCTCTGAAAAATCAAGGGCTTTTTCATGTAGGTGTAACAAATAATGAATCAAGGCACCAATAGAAAAGGTAATAATGGTTAATATAAGCCACCATGACATGAAATTAGATCCTAGAGCAACAGAACCAACACATAACATGTATTATCCATCATCCATTTGTCGCAAATAGAACCAACATTTCACCATCAATCATGTAGAGCCCTATAAGCAATGTCCAACAACAACATAAATATTAAATAAGAACCTGATCCTCAAATATACAAGGGGGTCCCAACAACTAGTATTATATATCATTAGCTTATAAATAATAGGCTTAGAAACACTTTGTGAGTTAAATCCTCATTGCGATTTTTATCGTCAACAAACTGGTTAATCCATAGTGAGATCTGTTTCCAACAGATTTAGAACTCATAACTCATGGTTTCGTAGACCAAGAACAACAGATCAAGAAGATATAACCAGGATGGGCGGATTTAATGGAAAAATGATCGAGAATTTAGGAATAACTCATGAAAAATGTTAAGTATGAGGGGGTTTATCCCTCTATTCATAATCATTCAACCAAAACTTGCTCTCTATTTCAAGGAGAAAAATTTACGGACTTGCTCTTTTAAATTCTCAAATGGATGAAGAAATGGAGAGTAGAAGCAGGGAATAACAAATTTCTTTAAAAGACAACAGTGAAAGCAGATAACAAATTCAAGTGTGTTTTCAGGGGGAACATCGTAACAACTATGTAAACTTGATTGTTATTGACTAATCATGTCTTGCAGGAGTGTCACCGTGGTAGAAATGATCCAAACTTATCCAACATCTTATTCTCTACCAAAATCAACTAAAAGATGAAAAAACAATAAAAATCATGACAAAATTAAGATTACAAAATTTAAAACAACAGGAAATAAAATGACAGAATTGTAAAAGGAGCAGGAAATTGTCAAAAACAGAAAGCATAAATCAAACTATTGTAAATCAGAAATGAAAAATAGTGGAAAAATGAAAGCAGAGCTAGACTACTGATACACAAAAAATCCAAATAGCATTAAAACTTTTCAAGTTGGTTCCACATAATGTTTCAAGTGAGAACCATTAGTGTTGTAGGAAAACAATCGCTCATTTAGATCTTTTAGAATGTAAGAGTTAGTATCTAGGACAAAAGATATCTTGAAAGGACCCATCCATAACCCTCGAAACTCTGAGGTAGTTAACATCCCATTAACATACACAATTAGATAATCAAGATAGATATGAATAACTTCACCGATCAATTTGTCAAGAGTTATTTGTGTAGGTATTTTAAAAATGGTACTCACATCATGTAAACCAGAAAGCATACACTCATAAGTCATGGTACCCACATCAATATTAAAGGTGGTTTTATATGCATCTGCCCTTTTTTCCTTGATTTGATTATAAGAACAAAAACAACTATTAAGTAGGGGCATCATATGTGACCTTACCATTTGTTGCAGAATCATTTCCATATTAGGGGGATGGAAGGGATATTTCATAATAGCCTAGTTGGATATGCGGAAATTAATGCATAAGATAATATGATTAGTGACCTTCAGAACAAGAACTAATTTGGAAATCCACTCAGGCTACTTGACCGGAAGGGTGATTCCAACCTTCAAGGATATTTCCAACTCCCCTCGAATAGTTTCTTCCACTATAGGGTTGCCAACTCTTTGTTTTTTCCTAACTATTTTTATGCCTTCATTGATGGGGATGACATGTTGTATAAGACTGGGATCAAAACCACAAATATCCTTGTAAGACTAAGAAAAGACATTTTGAAATTCACCAAGTAGCTTGGGAAACTTCATTGCCTTTGCATCATAATATTGGGCACCTATTTTAACATTCTTTGGAGACTCGGGTGTTCCAATGTTCAAGGAGATGGTTTCAGCCACCTTTCTTTTCGACTCCTCTTCTTTATGTTTCTCTTTATTTCCTACATCACTTGATGAAAATGAATTCTCTAGAGGAGTCAAGCCTTTAGGAATCTTGTTATCTTCTATGGATATAATTTCCTTGGGCTTGAAAGGTTCATTTTGAATGAAAGAAAAAATTATCTCATCATTAGGGAAGACCTGCCAAGATTCTATATTGTTGGGGATATGTGGATGATATAGAGATTGAAAAGTATAATAAGGTTTGTGTGGCATAAGCTTCTGATTAGAAGAGGCTGCAAAAACAACTAACCGATTAGCCATTGAGTTTAACTCCCTCTTAACATGAGTGATGAAAGATAATAGGTTCGAGATAAGTTCCCAAATAGTTTGGGTGTATCGTTTCATCAACTTTTTGTTAGGAGAGTAAATATTACGTACAAGGTTCACAACAAGCTCAAAATCCCCTAAAACTAAAAGGTGACCACAACCAAGATTATAGGCATTTTCAATGCCTAATAATAAAGCTTTGTATTGAGTGACATTGTTCGTGCAAGAAACCTCCAACCTATAAGAAAAGTTATGGATTTTTCCTACAAGAGAAATCAAGATAATGCCATCTTTGTTACCTTCATTAGAGAATGAACCATTAAAGTTCATGTGCCACATAACATCATCCAGATCAATTTGTTCCAAGGGAATTTTATCTTCCTCAACAAAGATGGAGTGCACCCCTAGGTCCTCTTCGACATAAATCACATTAGGTTGTGGGAAACTCTCTATGTAAGGTGAAATCCTTCCCTCTCTAAGGACTATAATGTTCTTACCATTCTGAGGAATAGATAAATCTGTTCCGTCGAGTGAGAGGTATCCACCCATTAAATCTTTCCAATTTCTTCCCAAGATGATTAAGTAATTTATTACTGGCATATCAATTACCTGAATACTAAGGGTTGTCCTTATTTCAGGGTGTGCACACAAAACTGAGGTCACATATTTAATCTCATCTATGGTCGTTTATTGTAGACTATTATAGGAGATCATGATTCCAACATTTTCATTTATACAAGACAAGCCTAGATATTCCATAATAATCTTTGACATCACACTTGGGCCCAAACCGTCATCAATGAGGCAAAAATCGAAGATCTTATCCATAATATTTACAGAAATATAAAAAGGGGGATTTTTTACAAGGTATCTAAATTTATGTCCACCTACTTTATTTACAGATGAATCCTCTTCATTCACCTCTTCAGAGAGGTTGACTACCATGAATTGTTTTAGATGTATTTGTTGTTCGGGGATGAAAACCATCTCCAAAAGGGTGGCATATGCTTTGATGTTGGCCAAATGATTCAGAATATTGTATTTGGAAGAGGGGAGAGGGGAGGTAATTCCTTGTCTGTTAGGAACTTTAGGAACCTGAATAGTAGCAGTTGGTGAGGATGATCTCGGGCTAGACGAATTGTGGGGGGGGATCAAATTTGCCTTTGGGAGTGTAGGATTTGTTCCTAATATTGATGATCATGACATCTTCTGGCTCTGCAAAATCTAGGACATCGATGGTAGTTTCTGGTCTTTTACCAAAGATCTTATCTCTAGCACTCTTCCTTACCTCACATGTGGCTTCCTCGTGGTGTTCCTTGCAAAAGTTACACCAACTTCAAGGTAAGATAGCTTTAGGATGAAAATTATTTTCGATAGGATTTATAAAGGGGGGTGCAGAAGAGGATGAAGCTCCAGGGGTATCACTAATTAACACTACTAAGATAGAAAATTGATAAATATTTACTAGAGGGAAGTAGCATCATGGTTGAAGGTATCACTAACCCATCATGTTTAGGAAGGACAAGATACAATGATTACAACCTTTAAATGACATTATTTGAATCATAC
>SNQJ01S0009913.1:40451-89002 GCA_010110895.2 Picea sitchensis | reverse complement strand
CAAATTAGGGCTGACGTCACCTTTGTAGCAGCAGCAATATTGATGACGTTAGGCCTCCTTTTAAACTTTGTTTAGTGTGAAACGTTGTGGTTTTATTAACATTTAAGTGTTGAGCAATTTTTCATTGGCTTGTTTAACAAAACATCCACTTATTTGTCTAGCTAAAACCAACCAGAAATAGGGCTGACGTCACCCTTAAAACTATATAGTGACGCAGCAACAATATTTATATATGAGTAGATTTATGAGATTTATTGCATTGAGAAATGATAAGGACTGATTTTATACATTGAATGCATAGTATCACTTGTATTTATTGAAGAAGTGTTATAAGCCTTTATCTTTGTTTTGAAATCATTGACTTTGTCAATAATTACATGTATTATTGCTCATATGTATTAAAGATAGTCATTAATACTTCGACGTACTAACCACTGCAACACGGTTTTAGTATTATTTGCCTTGTCTCGCAAACAGGTGCCATTCAATGGAAGATCTTCTCCTTGACTATCTCTTTGGTAGTAATCTGTGAAGGAAAAGCTTTCTTTAACCTATAGGACCTTTAAAACCTTTGACCCTTCTCCTTCAATGCCCCAGATTACTAGGGACGCCTCCCTTGGGATTAGCCACCCTAAATAGAAAGAGCTCCCCATCGAGGTGATAGTGGGTGGGGAAGCTCCTGTTACGCCAGTTTGAGCCTTGACTTCAAGCTATCTAAACCTTTCCTACAAACTGTGCGATAATAGGTACCATTACCCAATTGAAAATTTCATATATGAAATCTGAGGCCTTATCCTCCCAAATCTTAGAATGGTATACATGGATAGGCTCAGCATTCAATGGAGCCTAGCTCCAGCTCATTAAGGGATAAGGAATCATGGAACACACGACGTCCATGATGTATGCGAACATAAAAAAAGAAGCGACTTTCTCGCTCACCTTCTGCGTCTGATATTATGTAATCCAACTAGTCAAACTATTTGACAATAGTTTGGCCCAATCGAAGGAACAACCTTCTGCGACTGTATGCATCAGAGGCACCCATGGGAGGAAAAAATGCATGGTGTCTTCCCTCCCATGCAATCTACATGTCATCATTGCTATGTATTTGAACTGTGGTTCCAAAGAAGATATGGAATAAACTCTGTTTCTATCTTCCCTGAACTTCGCGGGGTGTGAGACCCAATTCTTGATCAAATCAGATAAGATTTTTCCATATTGCTTGCATTCCTTCTATTTAAAATCCTCTAGAAACTCGACATTGTATGTGAATTTCGACATGGGTGGCAACTTGTACATCGCCTAGAAGTTTTCTGGTCTAAAAGTCCCAACAGTGACCTTCTGCTCATTGATGATGGTTCTGGTAGGGATATCTACATGATCTAGCACCCATCGGATCATGTCATAGTAAGACAGAAGACGTGGCCTGGCCGCTACTTTGGGCATCTCTACCTGGATGACGATCTTGTATTTGGTAGTCAAGTCGTCTTTCTCGTTGTCACTGGAATCATCCGAACAATTCACCAAATCGGATTGCAGAACCTCAGAGATGTATGACTAGGCTCGTATCGAATCAATGCTTCATGGTGAAGTATTTGAAACATTATCAGAGCCTTGTCCTGAAATCTCAACACTTACCTTGGACGCTTTTCGTGGGGCGATGATAGAAGATTGTGACTTAGCTCTCCTGTAATAAAAATGCATATACGTACAGAAATCAGTGTGCTGAGAAAAACTTCTCTGCGCGGGATAGAAATGAGCTTTATGAATAGAACAGAAAGAAAAAAGATCTATATCTTTGATCATTTAAAATCTCGATGTCCTTATGAACAAAATGGTCAAATCATATTTAGAGACAAATTTAGCAATAAAAAACATATCCTTACTTGTTGTTTCTCCCTATTTCCAATTAATGCCATAAATTTCGACGATTCATGGTACAATTTGGTGCAAGGAACATTTAAAATTACCTCGTAGACTGTGCCTATTATTACTTGTATTAAACATTGATTAAGTTGGCTTAGCTTATTTAATCAGGATTTTTTTAACTTTAATCAACCTTTCAGTGTTCGCCGTATTGAGAGTTTTCACTCTAACCTTTCGAGCCTCTAAAACCTGAGATCGCAATGATGCGATCTAGTTGAGAAAAAACATAATTTGGATTAAGCGTTTGATTAATCATGTTTAGTTAAAAATCGTGACTTCGCGACTTGGGACTTCGAAGGTAAAGTTCCCGGGAGGAGCGTATGCCGAGTTGCGAAAATTCGAGATCACGATGATGTGATCTAGTTAAGTCAGAAGGTAAATCGGATTAAGTGTTTGATTAAATTAAAATTAAGTAATATCACGACTTCGTGATTCGGGGGTTCGAAAGTAAAGATTTTGAGAGAAACGTATGCTGAGTCGCGAAATCCCGACAAACTTTAACTATGGTTAAAAACTACTCTCCTCTGACACTAACCCAGGTAACTTGCACAAACATCTCGTAACTTCGCCTATTGAAGTTGTGAAGGTCAGACTTTTGGGGAGGGAACACGTCGAGACGCGAAATACCGACAGCGTTTAACTAAGGTTTAAGGAACTTTACTCTCGGTGCTAAGGTGGGTAAACTTTCAAGGTTACTTCGCGACTTCGCACATCGGGGTTTTAAAACATTGTGACTTGTAACTCCCGAAATGCGATCTCCCGAGGTAAAGAAAAGTGAAAAAACTCATTCATGGTTAAAATGAAAGGTATTAGGAGTACAACGACCATAACCACTTTACCTATCAGGATTACTGCGACTTTCAAAGTGTAAAGGTTACGAAGTAAAAGACAACTTAGATGACCAACCTTTGACTGCATAATTATGCTTAAAACTAGTCAAAAAAGGCGGCTCCAACATAGGCTCCAACTAGGGATCCCGTTTCCCTATGAGACGGGAAAAATAGTAGACCACGTGCCTGTATTGGGTAAATGGAGTCATCGGTTTCACTTCTGTGAAAATTTATTTTAGGGAAAAGATAAACAGAGGGAAGAAGAGATTTTGTCTTTCACTTCTGCAAAGCTTTTTAATACTCAATTATGTTTCACACTCAACTACAGTCCCTTTCACGACTTTCTCTTTCTCTTTACTAAATTTAGGTCTGCATTAAGAAAATCAAAATAGTCCTAGGAAATCCAACAGATCTTGTGGCTTTTGGTTTGCATCAAATGAATTTTATTACATGTTTTTAATCGGGGAGTCCTGTTTGGACTTAGGATGTGGATCCGAATTCGAGAAAGTTGATTCCCAGAGTAGAATGAAATTCATGTATAACAACCTTACAGATATCTCAGATATTGCTTCACTGCCAGTGGGCCTGTTCACTACCCCGATGAAGTTATCTGCCCCTTTCTTGATGAATTTCCTTTCACCACTTCGAAATATATTTATGCATTTAAATGCTGATATGAGGGCAATCATTTCTGAATTTTTTCATCGTCTCTTCAGACTAGATGTACAATTAGATATGATTTTCCTTTCACCATCTGTCTTATAATTTTCTTTTTGGAACATGAAGTGGGGGCAATCAGTTTGTATGAGTGGTGATATTTGTATAATATTTTGCTATGGAGGTCTATCAACTTACTTTGATTACTTGGTACCAACCTTCCCTTAACTTTCACCACACCTTAGCCCACAGGAAAAAGGGGGAATATTATTTCTAGGGATTTTCCTTAGAGCAAGCCTCAATCCTTTGGAACTGTTGAAAAACCTAGAATAGTCAGGATCCACCTACGCATAACTTGTTTAGTAAGAGACCGAGGATTTGTGAAGACCATCTTTCTTTCCAAAATGCGCTTTACATATTTCAAAGTTAAAAATAATCTCTTCCCCCTATGTATATTAATCGGGGAAGATACTTGGATTTTTAAGAAGGTAAATCTGAATACCAAAAGAAAGGTGATGGACATATGTTTGTATACTGAGAAGCAGGGGTCGAAAATTAAAACCGTCTTTTGAAAACCTTTTCCTAGAGATGCTTTACTTCTCTGTTTATTTTAACTATCACCTATCTTTATTTTAAGTTAACTTCTTAAGACCTAGAGCAAGTAATTATTCTTTTTAATAACAATTAAGTGAAAACATTATATTGATGGGACTGTTACGATGCTTTGGAGACCTTTGCTTTCTTAAAGAACATAATTCTCAGGAGTTCATACCTTTACCATACCATTTTGAAATAATAGAAAACCTTTTCCATCACCTGTTATCGGCGAATTCAGCCTCTGATATATAACTTTTTGTTTTCTCCTTTCGCCCGTTTAGGTCGCAAGCTGAAATCCTGTAAGCACGAAGAGTGTCCTTTAAAAGAGTTTAATGTATTTGAAAATTGCGTATCTCTATTTCTACTGACCTAATTAATTAAAAATGAAAACTTACCTCAAAGAGATCATGAGATAGAAAGAAAATACAAACCGGTATATACAATGGAAAACCTTGGGGAACCAATTATTTCATGTAGTGTTTTAAATAACGCCCATTGACAGGGGCGTTGAAGATTTTACCGTCTAGATTTTCTAATAAAAACGAATTTTTTCCTTCAAAAGATGTGACTCTAAATGGTCCATACCAAATATGATCGAATTTACCGTGCTTCGCCAAATCTTCCTTCCTAGCATCCCATCTCAAGACCAAATCGCCCAGAAGAAACTCTCTATCTTTTGTCTTATGGTCAAATAATGTTTTCATGTCGTCTTGATATTTTTGCAATCTTTCGTCCACTTCAACCCTGTGTTGTTGTACTTTGATCAGTGGATTTATTCTCCTTGTGACGTGGTTTGGTTCTTCTTTCTCATCTTGCCATAGTTTCATTACGGGAAGTGCCAAGTTTATGGGTAATACCATGTCAGTCTCGTACACCATCTAGGAAGGAGAAATGCCGATGGATTGTTTCGTGCCTATCTGATTCGCCCATAGTGCGTATTTTAAATGTACATGCCGGGATCTCTTATTCTCGTTCAACACTTTCTTAATTATATTGATCAAACTTTCGTTCGAAGACTCGGCCAATCCATTTCCTTGGGGTTAATATGTCGTAGAATGGCCGAGTACGATATTGTATTTTTGGTAAAAACTGATTGTAGCCATAGATTTAAAAGCCTGGGCATTATCTGTGACTATCTTTAGAGGGTAGTTGAATCTAGATAAAATGTTTTCTTCCAGGAAATATATTACCACTGAATCTATATCCCTTCTGGTTGGAATAGCCTCTACCCATTTAGTAAAGTAATCTTTGGCGGTCAGGATCCATTTGTGTTGAGCACTGGAATGGGGGTTAATTTCACCTATAAAATCCAGTCCCCACTACTGAAAAGGAGCCTTTGTTTTGACTGGGACTAAAGGTAGCACTGCGAGTTTGTGTTTGCCTATGAACAATTGGCAAGGGTTGCAAGCCCTGACTTTGGCATTGACATCCGAGAAGAGTTTAGGCCAATAATACCCTGCCCTCAGGATTTTGTAAGCTGTCACTCTCCAAGCGTGATGTCCCCCACACACTCCTTCATGGAATTTGCTTATGACCTCCTCTATTTCAGATTCAACCAAACAAACCAACAGGAAGCCAAGTGGGTCCTTCCAATATAATTTACCCTCAGATATACAGTATTTGATCGCATGTAGTTTTAGTGTCCTGGCTTTGGATGGAGATAAATCACTCAGGCACTTCAAAGTCAGTAGGTAGGATACTATGTTTATGTACCAATCATAGGATGTAAACTTCTCTTCGATTCTGATTTCACTTGTTTGCTCATAGAGCTCACTCATATCCTCATCTTCTTCACATCCCTGTATGTTATTTATGCCAAGGGCTCTGAAATTTGATTCAGCTAAGAGTTTAGCGAAACCTTGACCCTTTACTAGTTTCGTCGGCTTTATCTCCAGATCGAATTCTTGAATTTTAGCGAGCCACCGTCCCATTTTTCCATCACTGTCAGGCCGAACTAAAATGTCTTTTACAGAGATAGTAGGTACATATACGATTATATTGGAATGCAATACATAAGTTCTAAAAGCCTTTAATTCCTTTACCATAGCATATGCTTGTTTTTCCATTATATCATATTTTAGTTCCGTGTCTCTGAGACTTTTGCTGAAAAAGGCTATCGGTTGTTCAAAACATTCCTCATTTTTTTGGAGGAGCACCATGGAAATGGTATGCTCAGAGGCGAACGAGAAAATGAGAAAATCCTTAGATAGTCGAGGCTTGCCAGTACAGGTGCCTCGCTTATAACCCTCTTGATACGTGCAAACGATTCTTTGGCCTCTGCTGTCCATTTCACTTTGTTGTTTTTCTTTAACATACCTGTGATCAATTTCACAATTTCAACAAAGTTTGGGATAAACCTCCTCAAAAAATTTATCTTTCCTAAGAATGACTGAATTTCCTTTACATTTCTACGAATATTTATTCTGTCTATAGCTTGAACCCTGCTGGGATCAATTTTAATTCTATCTCGGGACACAATATGGCCTAGGAGTTTACCTTCTCGCATGGCAAAGTGATACTTTTTGGGGTTTAAAGATAAACCAAACCTGCGACATTTTTCAAAAGTATGTTTGAGATGTATTAAATGATCTTCGACAGACTTAGAAAAAATGGTTAGATCATCGATATAGATAACTACAAACTTGTCTCTTTCGCCAACGAAAGCGATATCCATAGCACGCTGGAAGGTGACACCTGCATTCATTAGAACGAAAGGCATTTTATCATACATGAATATACCCCAGGGTGTAGTGAAGATTGTTTTTTCTTTATCTTGTTAATTTACAACAATTTGATTGTACCCAGAGAAACCATTGATCATAGACATCCTATTTTCTCCGACTACCTTTTCTAAGACGTGATCCATTTTAGGTAGAGGATAGTTGTCTTTGAGGGAAGATTTATTTAAATTTCTGAAATCAACACACAGTCTAATCTCCCCACTCTTTTTTCTAATCGGGACCAGGTTTGCTACCCAATCGGAGTATCTCAGTGGTACTATAATTTTCGTGTCTAAAATCTTTTTAACTTCTCTTTAGACTACGAGTAATAGGATAGGGTTGATTTGTCTAAGTTTTTGCCTAAAGGGTTTGACACCAGGCTTCAGAGGTATCTTGTGTTCGATCACAATAGTGTCATAGGTCCTAAGCTCTTCATAAGACCAGGAGAACATGTCTTTATATCATGAAAGCAAATCTTTATACTTGTTTTTTACCTCGAGAGGAAGGTACTTTGAGATTTTCACCATCCTGGGTTCCGCTTTTGTCCCTACATCACAATCTTCAACCTCTTGTGGTTGGGGTTGGAGAGTTGATTTTAAAGGCATGTCATTTTGATCGAAAAGTCTCTCCAGGGGGGTTAGTTCCTTTGGAATCTGATTACTTTTTAAAACTAACCTGCGATGGTTGGAAAAATTTTCTCGGAATTTGTGAGGGTCTTCTCCTTCTTGCATGATCCACGTGTGATCATTTTGATTCTCTTGATCAATGTGAGTTTCAAAGAAGTTACCCACTGCTTCGAGGAACTTCCTGATCTATTTTTCATCCTCAAAATCTGCCAGTGTTGTATGTTGTTCGGGATGGATGGTCTATGCCTTACCTCTATATGGTACTTTAATTTAAAAGTTGTAGGGGGAGAGAACATCGAGGCTGCCTTGGCTAACAAATCGGCCTGTAGATTTGTGACGCATGGGATGAAGTGGATATTTGCAGATGAGAAGAAATTTTCCATTAGATCCCAGGCACAATTTCTATACGCTCTCAATCTCAGGTGTTTGGCCTGGTATTATCGATTCATTTGTTTGACTATCAACTCAGCATCTCCATATGCTTCCAGGTTCTTTATGTTCAGCTTCCTGGCAGCTTCCAATCCTAATACTAAGGCTTCATATTCACATACATTTTTAGTGTAGTCTATATCCCATTAAAACCTGTAAGAAATAGGGACAACAAATTTATTTTCAGGTGCCACAAAAAGTACTCCTGCACCTGCTCCTTCACATGACATAACACCATCAAAAAACATTTTCTAGATCCCTGTGCTATGCATATTTTCGGATTCTTTCTCATCTATGTAATTTTCTTTTGTTCAACTATCTATACCATCATCAAAAGACAAAATACAATTTCCTAGATCTTGATCAACAATGTAAACAAGAAAATTGTTAGGATTCTGAGGATCGCTCACTGTATAGGCTAACCTCGTTTCCCTGTATAACCAAGTAAGTTGCCCACCAAATACATGAATTGTGGTGTAAGTCATGTCTAGTTGGAGGGACCCCCCAAGTTTCACTCCCCACGACCTTGATAGTAGTAAGCCATATTTTGGGGGGATATCAGCAATAACTACGTCCATCAGAACGATTTTGACTGGGACCTATGCAAGGGTGACTACTAAATCTTTTATCATACCCATGCACTTAACTCTTCTTGAATCAAAAGAGTAGAGATCTCCATAAGTTCGGGTGATCTCAAGGCCTAGTCTATCCATAATAGCTTTGGGCATCACATTATGTGAAGCTCCAGAATCTAGCATGTAGTTATGTAGCAGTCAATCATGCACATTTAGGGTGATATAGAAAGGAGCAATGGTGTCTCTGGCACCCTCGAAATGTGGACCAAAAGTGATATTGGGCTTATCATCTTCCAAATTTATTACGTCTGACTGACTTTCTTGATCTAAACAACCTATCACTTTGGTTATCTGTTTTTGATATGCAGGATTCTTTGTTAATTCAACCAGCGGGATCGGTATCTTGATCCTATTTATGTCATTTTCAAAACTAAAACCACCACTACCTTTGTCAATTTCTCTGGTTGAAACCTCGAGCTCTTTCTTCTCCAACTTATTTGTCTGGGCTGATTTACTACTCATGAGTTTACTTACCGGTGTGGATGTCTTAGTTGTCTTGATTCCCCTTGTTTGGGTCTCAACCTCCTTCATTTTGAGGTCCAACAAGTCTGCCTATTTTATTTTGTTATTAGATGTTTTAGTCTCTTTCGAGGCAGGCACGTATACTTCACCTCTAGGGAGAATTTTCTTGGGTTGAGGAATCAACGTAGATTTGTTTTTAGACCTCAAGTTATACCTCGGTTGGACCCCAGCTGTCATAGAATTAGTTGTTTCTTGACATACAACGAAATCATTGTTGTTTATATCATCATATTCATTTGATGTTTGTGGTGTGTTTAACGACCTCTCGTAATCTTCTTTAGTTACATAACGCTGAATGTAGTCATCGCCAAAATTTGTCACATCTTCTTCCATACCATCGAAATCTTCCAGGTCATTTCCTCCTATAAAAGTTTGATTTTTTAAAGGGGTTTGAATTTTCTGATCTTCATTTTTAATCTGCCTTTGTTGATTTTGAGGGTTGGGGTTTCTTCTGAATTCTCTTTTAACGAAAGGATCACCCTTGGATTGATCTAGCTCCATTATGGAAATCTTATTCGAAAACTCTTTAATTATCCTAGCCATATCATCCATTTTGTCTTCTGTGGATCTATTAGACTGTAAGGGTCTCGCTTGTTCCCTAAAACATTTTTTTGTTTCCCATTTCTATCCTAGCTTTCAACTTGCCAGAGGCCATCATGTTAGATTTGATTTCCACATCATAATCCTGCATTCAGGTTAAGGTAGCCCCCCGCCTTTCTCTTAAGAGAAGGGCGAAATCAAGTTCGAAATCTCCCGCGAAGGTTACTTTGGCTATAGGTTGGGATGGTTTAAATTTGGCTAGGATCTTATTATACAGTTTTTTAAATCTTCAGATAAATTCCATAACTGCTTCTGAATTCTTTTTCTTTAAAGATCCAAACTTGGTCAGATAATATAAGTGGTCTTTTCTCTCACCCCATTGTCTAAGAAAGGCATCTTCTAAGGCATCGTAAGATAGAATAGACCCTGTGGGTAGGCTTCGAAACCAGGTTCTTACATGTCCTTCAAAAGTTTGAACAAACAATCTCGAATAAACATCTTCGTGCTCCAGACCTAGGATATCAGCGAACTGATCAAATAAATTTATATGCTCGACCACAGTTAAGTCCCCTTCCCCTGTAAATTTTGGTAAGTTTTTAAAATAATTTTCAGGAAGATCATGAAGAGGTATGGGTAGAACCAAAGGTGCATATCTCACAGCCACTTTAGTGAAAACTCTGGGGGGCGGTGGAGGTGCTTGCCCCCTCACTCCTCCTCCAATGAATGCCATTGGTACTACCTAACAAGGAAAGGATGCATTATATATAGGGTTATGAAAGACTAAAAGAGGATTTCTAGCTTCTTCGAGAGATGAGAAAAGCGAAGACGGGTGAACAGAGATGCGAGGACATGGCTCCTCGGATTTGCAAGAGACGTAATCAGGGGATCCCGTGGGTGTGAGATTTGAATATATAGTATACTCTTCGAGACTTAGTGAGGTCAGGAATTCTAAAATAAGAGTCGGCGGGATATCGACTGCTAATAAATTTACTACGGGGTTTTTACCTTTGTGTACGACAAAGGTTTTTGCAGTGATTTCACTTTTAACCACAAAGCTAGCTAAAAATGAATTGGTGGTTTCGGGAGGGGTACTATGCAAAGTTGAAGGTTCAAAAGAGATCTTGGTCTTGGGTTACGGGTCCTTAAGATGATAGACTACAGTAGTTGGCTTAAGAGAACCTCTAGCTTTCAATATTTTTTTGGGATTTGAAACACGCGTGGTTTTCTTGCTCTCTGGGTTTTGTCTAGTATTCCTTCGACCAGATGCCAGCTTACGTATATGTAGAGTTGCAAAGTGAAAGATAAGATAATCCTTTCGAAAGTGCTCACTCTTTGTTCACTATCAAAGGGTGAAACTTGAAAATATGTCGTTCTTCCTAGGGAAAAGGTTTCGTAACTTAATCCCCGGAAACGGTGCCAAAAAGATGTTGTTCCAGAGTCTGTACTTAAGGATTTAAAAAGTACATTGTCTAGGCATCTAAAAGTGAGTAACATATAATAATGGAGAAGATTCAACCTTCGGTAAAGGAAGCTAAGGCTGATTTCCAGGTTGTCGTTGTCTCGCTTCCAACTACTCCTGGATGTTTATATCCCTTTCAATTGTGGCCCATGAACGTTCAAGTTCTACCCGACTGGTGGTTGTTTTAAGTATAGTATAAAAGATATTTAAAGCGACATGGGTTTGGTCCGATAAACCAGGTTCAATATTAGGTTGTCTTACAATGGGGACAGTCATACAGGAACAGAAAAATTTAAAAGAGATCTGAAAGTTTTTATGCTGTATCAATTTGATCTTATAAAAGAGAAATTTTAAATTAATATTAAGGACAAAATGCAAACCAAAGGCCTTTTTCTGTAACTGCGTTATATTTGAAATGAATAGTGTGTGAAATATGAGAAAAACATTTAGTTGTTTATAAAGTAAGGCTCTTATCAAGGGAGAATCTCACTCCGTAAACAGAAGAAGAAAATAGGATAAGAAGGAATTTGATGAAGCATAAAATATGACAACCTAAAAGGTTCATAGGTCTTGTACATGATGGTAGCTGATATAGAGGAAAAACTATAAACTATATAGATGGCTAAAATTTAATCACAACAGTAGAAGTTTTACTAAATTGTAGTGAAACATTCATCAGATGTATACAAGCGAAATAAAATTGAATATGAATAACAAAGAGAACAAACTCATAATATAGTCTTGACGGAATCAGGATTCTTCGGATTTCTTTGTATTAATTCTCAAAAAAGGAGATAGCCTCTATTACAATCGACCAAAAAGGTCCAGCCTATTTTCTTTCTACAAAATGTATATTTATACAAATTTTTATATGCTGGAATCTCAATCGTTCCAGAGGTATTCAGTTACAATCAAAGGAGTTTAAACGTTTCATTTCTTTATCTTTGTCCCCATTTAGTACCGGAAACCTACCTCTTTGCATGCTATGTGAAAATAACGCACTTCTCCACCAGCTGTGATATCAACTTAGACGGTTCTTCTTGATTATTGGCCTAAAAAATATAACAATCTTTCACCAATAGTGGCAACTTTCCTTCCACCTATTGGTCTTTGGCGCTGATAGAACATAATAGTATACTCAGTTTAATTAGCTATTTATCTATTTGAACTATGCCCATCTAGGTTATTTGTGATATTTCAGCTAATTCTCTTTCTTCATTTTCCTTGATACTTAGTAGATATTTGGTTGTATTGATCTAACCCAGTATCTCAATGCTACTTTCACCATCGGAACCCAACCAAATCCCATTTAACAAACTGAATTTTTCTTCACAAGATTTTCTTATCTCCTTAGCTTGTTGTCTGCCTTAAGATATATTACGCTCCCATTCTTTCAACAAGATGTTGCCCCTGGTCTGTTCTGGGATGGAAAAACTGGAACTACTGCTTATTTCCCTTCTCGTCATGGCTATAATAGCCTCCTGGAAAGCCATCTGAGCCACCCCATCTTCCTTTTCTTTGAGAGAGAGGTTCTCCAATACCTGATCAATGAGCCGAAAACTGCTTTGAATCATTTCTACTTTAACAAGAAGACCTTGCTGCGCTGTCAATAACCTTTTTCTGATTTCTATTGCTTGGGATTGAGATATCCCGATATCGATTACCTGACTTTCGGAAAACTCTAATTTGGCCCGTAGCTTCTATATCAATTCTCCTTGCTGGCCTATCTATATTTGACTTGTCTGAGCCATCAGCTGTGTCTATTCGAGATTGGCTTTGAGCCACTCGATTTCTTTTTGATCATCTATTCTAGCTTGCTCTAAAGTTGTATTCACTTGATCTTTGGCAGTGGCCTCTACTGTAGCTAGTTTAGCCTCTAATGTCTTGATCAAACGGTTTTTTTTCTTTAGCTGATCCTTTAGGTTCCTGACTGAATATTGGTTTGCTGTAGCAAAATCTCCCAATGTTCCTGCTATTTGCGTTGCAAATTCTTCTTTTTTCATAGTTCTCCCATCGGTTAAAATTTTTAATTTCTTAGATATAGTACCTACCTCTTGGTAAAGTTCTTGTCTTACGACAACCTTTCTCTTCTTATCGAAGAAGAATTATTTCGGAGGTATCTCTTCCATTGTTATAGGTGTTAATTATTCACCAAAAATCCAACCTACGTCTGGGATTCCCTTTGTCGACTACAGGGGAGTAATAGAAACGGTGGGATTGCTGACCTGTTTAGATGATTCCCATGGAGTAACGACTGAGGTTGGATCACTTGGAGGATTGGAAGTCTTGGCTTCCTATTTCAAGCCTCCTGTTTGGTCTTTCTTATCCTGGTGTTGTTCTTGGCTGGGTGTTGAATCTTTGGAGCCTTTGGATTTTGTTTGTTGCACCTCTACGGTCGTTGGATTCTCACCCCGTAATACTAGGGGAAGGAAACTCCAACTATGTTCTTGGAATTTGAAAACATTGGCCCTCTCTTCGGGCGACAGGGCTTGTATCTGAGCCAAAACCTTGGCATAAGATCTCGCACCTCGGAAAATATCATCATGAGGCGAATTCTCGTGCTCAAATATTTTAAGGCCACAACTAGCCAAGTGATTACTCACGACCCTGTGTGGGTCGTGTTTCTTGAATTCAATGTGGACTAATTTTATATCTTCTAAGGATGCTGCCTCGGCCTTTGCATGCCCTAAATCTAATAAAGAATAGGTGTTTAAATGAATGGGGAAAGGTGGCCATACCTTATTTGAAAATCCTTTTAGCTCTTTAATTATGCCAAAAATCATGGTTTGCCTGGCGATCTCATGACAAGCCAGCCTATTGGGTATAAATAATGGTAGATCATGCAGAGGGATAGAAGCACCAAAAAACCTGATATATGAAAATTCTTCCTCCATGTACCAATCATAAACCCTGCTCAAATTGGCCGCGATGCTATTTGAGATCTTGGGCGGTGGATTACCGAAGATGGTGACATGCATTGGTACCATTGCCCAATTGAATATTTCATATATGAAATCTGAGGCCTTATCCTCCCAAAGCTTAGAATGGTAGTCATGTATAGGCTCAGCATAAGATGGAGCCCAACTCCAGCTCATTAAGGGAAAATGTGTCATGGAACACACGACGTCCATGATGTATGCAGACATAAAAAATGAAGTGGCTTTCCCACTTGCCTTCTGTGTATGATATTCTGCAATCCAACTGGTCAGATTATCTGACAACAGTTTGGCCCAGTCGAAGGAACAACCTTCTGCGACTGTATGCATCAGAGGCACCCATGGGAGGAAAAAATGCGTGGTGTCTTCCCTCCCATACAATCTACAGGTCATCATTGCTATGTATTTGAACTGTGGTTCCAAAGAAGATATGGAATAAACTCTGTTTCTATCTACCCTGAACTTTGCGGGGTGTGAGACCCAATCCTTGATCAAATCAGCTAAGCGTTTGTCGTATTGCTTGCATTCCTTCTGTTTAAAATCCTCTAGAAACTCGGCATTGTATATGAAGTTCGACGTGGGTGGAAACTTGTACATCGCCTGTACGTTTTCAAGTCTAAAGGTCCCAACAATGACCTTCTGCTTGCTGATGATGTTTCTGGTAGGGATATCTACATGATCTAGCACCCATCAGATCATGTCATAGTAAGGAAGAAGACGTGGCCTGATCGCTACTTTGTGCATCTCTGCCTGGACAACAATCTTGTATTTGGTAGTCAAGTCGTCTTTCTCGTTGTCACTGGAATAATCTGAACAATTCACAAAATAGGATTGAAGAACCTCATAGATGTATGACCAGGTTTGTATAGAATCAACACTTCATGGTGAAGTATCCAAAACATTATCATAGCCTTGTCCTGAAATCTCAACACTTCCCTTGGACACTTTTCGTGGGGCCATGATAGAATATTGTGACTTAGCTCTCCTGTAATAAAAATGCGTATACATATAGAAATCAGCTTGCTGAGAAGAACTTCTCTACGCGGGATAGAAATGAGATTTATGAATAGAACAGAAAGAAAAAATATCTATATATGGAATCATTTAAAATATCGATGTCCTTATGAACAGAACAGTCAAATCATATTTAGAGACATATTTAGCAATAAAAACCATATCCTTACTTGTTGTTTTGTCCTATTTCCAATTAATGCCATAAATTTCGACGGTTCATGGTACAATTTGGCACAAGGAACATTTAAAATTACCTCATAGACTGTGCCTATTATTACTTGTATTAAACACTGATTAAGCTGGATTAGCTTATTTAATCAGTATTTTTTAAACTTTAATCAACCTTTCGACGTTCGCCATATCGGGAGTTTTCACTCTAACCTTTCGAGCCTCTAAAACCCGAGATTGCGATGACATGATATGGTTGAGAGAAAACGTAATCTGGATTAAGCGTTTGATTAATCATGTTTATTTAAAAATCGTGACTTCACGAGTTGGGACTTCGATGGTAAAGTTCCCGGGAGGAGCGTATGCCGAGTTGCGAAAATCTGAGATCACGATGATGTGATCTAGTTAAGTCAGAAGGTAAATCGGATTAAGTGTTTGATTAAATTAAAATTAAGTAATATCACGACTTCATGATTCGGGGCTTCGAAAGTAAATATTTTGGGAGAAACGTATGTCGATTCAAAAAATATCGACAAACTTTAACTATGGTTAAAAACTACTCACCCCTGACACTAACCCAAGTAACTTGAGCGAACATCTCGTGACTTCGCCTATCGGAGTTATGAAGGTGAGACTTTTGGGGAGGGAAAACCCCGAGCCGTGAAATACCGACAGTGCTTAACTAAGTTTTAAGGAACTTTACTCTCGGCGCTAACCTGGGTAAACTTTCAAGGTTACTTCGCGACTTCGCGCATCGGGGCTTAAAAACATTATGACTTGTAACTCCCGAAATGCGATCTCCTGAGGTAAAGAAAAGTGAAAAAACTCATTCATGGTTAAAATGAAAGGTATTAGGAGTACAACGACCATCGCCACTTTACCTATAAGGATTACTGAGACTTTCAAAGTGTAAAGGTTACGAAGTAAAAGACAACTTAGATGAACAACCTTTGACTATAGAATTACGCTTAAAACTAGTCGAAAAAGGCAGCTCCAACATAGGCTCCAACTAGGGATGTCATTTCCCTGTGAGACGAGAAAAAAAACAGACCACATGCCTGTATTGGGTAAATGGAGTCATTGGTTTCACTTCTGCGAAACTGGCTTTTAGGGAAAAGATAAACAGAGGGATGAAGAGATTTTGTCTTTCACTTCTGCAAAGATTTTCAATACTCAATTATGTTTCACACTCAGATACAGTCCCTTTCATGACTTTCTCTTTCTCTTTACTAAATTTAGGTCTACATTAAGACAATCAAAACAGTCCTAGGAAATCCAACAGATCTTGTGGCTTTTGGTTTTCATCAAACAAAATTTATTACATGTTTTTAATCGGGGAGTCCTGTCTGGACTTAGGATGTGTATCTGACTTCAAGAAATTTGATTACCAGAGTAGAGTGAAATTCATGTATAACAACCTTACAGATATCTCAGATATTGCTTCACTGCCAGCGGGCCTGTTCAATACCCCGGTGAAGTTATCTGCCCCTTTTTTGTTGAATTTTCTTTCACCACTTCGAAATATATTTATGAATTTAAATGTTGAGATGAGGGCAATCATTTTTGAATTTCCTTTTATCATCTCTTTAGACTAGATGTACAATTAGATATGATTTTCCTTTCACCATATGTCTTATAATTTTCTTTTTAGAACACGAAGTGGGGGCAATCAGTTTGTATGAGGGGTGATATTTGTATAATATTTTGCAATGGAGGTCTGTCAACTTACTTTGATTACTTGGTACCAACCTTCCCTTAACTTTCACCACACCTTAGCCCGCAGGAAAAAGGGGGAATATTATTTCTAGGTGTTTTCCTTAGAGAAAGCCTCAATCCTTCCGAACTATTGAAAAACCTAGAATAGTCAGGATCCACCTATGCATAACTTGTTTAGTAAGAGACTGAGGAGTTGTGAAGACCAACATTCTTTCCAAAATGCGCTTTATATCTTTCAAAGTTAAAACATAATCTCTTCCCCCTATGTATATTAATCCGGGAAGATACTTGGCTTTTTAAGAAGGTAAATCTGAAGACCGAAAGAAAGGTGACAGACAGATGTTTGTATACTGAGAAGCAGGGGTCGAAAATTAAAACCGGCTTTTGAAAACCTTTTCCCAGAGATGCTTTACTTCTCTGTTTATTTTAACTATGACCTATTTTATTTTAATTTAACTTATTAGGACCTAGAGCAAGTAATTGTTCTTTTTAATAAAAATTAAGCGAAAACATTAGATTGATGGGACCGTTACGATGATTTGGAGACCTTTTCCTTCTTAAAGAACATAATTCTCAGGAGTTCATACCTTTACCTTACCATTTTGAAATAACTGAAAACCTTTTCCATCACCTGTTTTCGGTGAATTAAGCCTCCGATATAAAACTTTTTGTTTTCTCCTTTCGCTCCTGTCCTTTAAAACACAAAGAGTGTCCTTTAAAAGAGTTGAATGTATTTGAAAATTGCGTATCTCTATTTCTACTGACCTAATTAATTAAAAATGAAAACTTACCTCAAAGAGATCATGAGATAGAAAGAAAATACAAACCGGTATATACAATGGAAAACCTTTGGGAACCAATTATTTCATGTAGTGTTTTAAATAACGCCCGTTGACAGGGGCATTGAAGATTTTACCGTCTAGATTTTCTAATAAAAATGAATTTTTTCCTTCGAAAGCTACGACTCTAAATGGTCCATACAAAATATGATCGAATTTAATGTGCTTCACCGAATATTCCTTCCTAGAATCCCATCTCAAGACCAAATCACCCAGAAGAAGCTCTCTGTCTTTTGTCTTATGGTCAAATAACGTTTTCATGTCATCTTGATATTTTTGCAATCTTTCGTCCACTTCGACCCTGTGTTGTTGTACTTCGATTAGCTGATTTATTCTCCTTGTGATGTGGTTTGGTTCTTATTTCTCATATGGCCATAGATTCATTACGTGAAGCACCAAGTTTATGGGTAATACCATGTCAGTCCCGTACACCATCTGGAAAGGAGAAATGCCGATGGATTTTTTTGTGCCTATCTGATTCGCCCATAGTGCATATTTTAAATGTACATGCCAGGACCTCTTGTTCGCATTCAACACTTTCTTAATTATATTGATCAGACTCTTGTTCAAAGACTCGGCCAGTCCATTTCCTTGAGGATAATATGCCATAGAATGTCTGAGTACGATATTGTATTTTTGGCAAAAACTGATCATAGCCATAGATTTAAAAGCCTGGGCATTATCTGTGACTATCTTTCGATGGCAGCCGAATCTAGATAAAAAAAATTATTCCAGGAAATCTATTACCACCGAATCTGTAGCCATTCTGGTTGGAATACCCTCTACCCATTTAGTAAAGTAATCTGTGGCAGTTAGGATCCATTTGTGTTGAGCACTAGAATGGGGGTTAATTTTTCCTATAAAATCTAGTCCCCACTGCTGAAAAGGAGCCTTTGTTTTGACTGGGACTAAAGGTAACACTGGGAGTTTATGCTTGCCTATGAACAATTGGCAAGTGTTGCAAGCCCTGACATTGGAATTGACATCCGATAAGAGTTTAGGCCAATAATACCCTGCCCTCAGGATTTTATAAGTTGTCGCTCTCCAAGCATGATGTCCCCCCCACACTCCTTCGTGGAATTCGCTTATGACCTCCTCTGTTTCAGATTCAACCAAACAAACCAACAGGAAGCCAAGTGGGTCCTTCTAATACAATTTACCCTCAGATATACAGTATTTGACCGCATGTAGTTTTAGCGTTCTGGCTTTGGATGGAGATAAATCACTCGGGCACCTCAAAGTCAGTAGGTAGGATACTATGCTTTTGTACCAATCAGAAGATGTAAATTTCTCTTTGATTCTGATTTCACTTGTTATCTCATAGAGCTCGCTCATATCCTCATCTTCTTCACATCCCTGTATGTTATTTATGTTGAGGGCTCTGAAATTTGATTCAGCTAAGAGTTTAGCCAAACCTTGACCCTTTACTAGTTTCATCGGCTTTATCTCCAGATCAAATTCTTGAATTTTAGAGAGCCACCGTCCACTTTTTCTAGCATTGTCAAGCTGAAATAAAATGTCTTTACAGAGCTAATAGGTACATATGTGATTATCTTGGAATGCAATACATAAGTTCTAAAAGCATTTAATGCCTTTACCATAACATATGCTTGTTTTTCCATTATATCGTATTTTATTTCTGCGTCTCTGAGACTTTTGCTGAAAAAGGCTATCGGTTGTTCGAAACCTTCCTCATTTTTCTGGAGGAGCACTACAGCAATGGTATGCTCGGAGGCGAATGAGAAAATGAGAAAATCCTTTAGATAGTCGGGGCTTGCCAGTATAGGTGCCTCGCTTATAACCCTCTTGATACGTGCAAACAATTATTTGGCCTCTGATATCCATTTCACTTCGTTGTTTTTCTTTAACATACCTGTGATCAATTTGACAATTTCAGCAAAGTTTGGGATAAACCTCCTCAAAAAATTTATCTTTCCTAAGAATGACTGAATTTCCTTTACATTTCTAGGAATATTTATTGTGTCTATAGCTTGAACCCTACTGGGATCAATTTTAATTCCGTCTTGAGACACAATATGGCCAAGGAGTTTACCTTCTCGCATGGCGAATTCAGACTTTTTGGGGTTTAAAGACAGACTGAACCTGTGGCATTTTTTGAAAGTCTATTTGAGATGTATTAAATGATCTTCGTCAGAATTAGAAAAAATGGTTAAATCATCGAGATAGATAACTACAAACTTGTCTCTTTCACCAACGAAAGCAATATCCATAGCACGCTGGAAGGTGGCACATGCATTCATTAGACTGAAAGGCATTTTATCATACATGAATGTACCCCAGGGTGTAGTGAAGGTTGTTTTTTCTTTATCTTGTTCATTTACAACAATTTGATTGTACCTAGAGAAACCATCAATCATAGACATCCTATTTGCTCCGACTACCTTTTCTAAGACGTGATCCATTTTAGGTAGAGGTAGTTTTCTTTGAGGGAAGATTTATTTAAATTTCTGAAATCAACACACAGTCTAATCTCCCCACTATTTTTTCTAACCAGGACTAGGTTTGCTACCCAATCGGAGTATCTCAGTGGTACTATAATTATCGCGTCTAAAATATTTTTAACTTCGTTTTCGACTACGGGTTATAGGATAGGGTTGATTTGTCTAAGTTTTTGCCTAAAGGGTTTGACACCAGGCTTCAGAGGTATCTTGTGTTCGATCACAGTAGTGTCGTAGGTCCTAAGCTCTTCGTAAGACTAGGCAAAAACATATTTATATCGTGCAAACAAATCTTTATACTTGTTTTTTACCTCAGGAGGAAGGTACTTTGATATTTTCACCATCCTAGGTTCCTGTTTTGTCCCTACATTGCAATCTTCAACCTCTTCTAGTTGGGGTTGGAGAGTTGACTTTAAAGGCATGTCATTTTGATCGAAAAGTCTCTCCAGGGGGATTAGTCCCTTTGGAATCTGATTACCTTTTAAAACTAACGTGCGATGGTTGGCAATTTTTTCTCGGAACTCCTGAAGGTCTTCTTCTTGCATGATCCACGTGTGATCATTTTGATTCTCTTGATCAATGTGAATTTTAGAGAAGTCGCCCACTGCTTCGAGGAACTTCCTGATTTGTTCGTCATCCTCAAAAACCTGCCAGTGTTGTATGTTGTTTGGGATGGATGGTCTATGCCTTACCTCTATATGGTACTTTAATTTAAAAGTTGTAGGGGGAGTGAACGTCGAGGCTGCCTTGGCTAATGAATCAGCCTGCATATTTTCGACGCGTGGGATGAAGTGGATATTTACAGACGAGAAGAAATTTTCCATTAGATCCCAGGCACAATTTCTATATGCTCCCAATCTTGGGTGTTTGGCCTAGTATTCTCGATTCATCTGTTTGACTATCAACTCAACGTCTCCATATACTTCCAGGTTCTTTATGTTCAGCTTCCTGGAAGCTTCCAATCCTAATACCAAGCCTTCATATTCACATACATTGTTAGTGTAGTCTATATCCCATTGAAGCCTATAAGAAAAAGGAACAACAAATTTATTTTCAGGTGCCACAAAAAGTACTCTTGCACTTGCTCCTTCACATGACAGAGCACCATCAAAAAACATTTTCCAGATCCCTGTGCTATGCATATTTTAGGATTCTTTCTCGTCTATGTAAGTTTCTTCTGTGAAACTATCTATACCATCATCAAAAGAAAAAATACAATTTCCTAGATCTTGATCAGCAATGTAAACAGGAAAATTGTTAGGATTCTGAGGATCGCTCACTGTATAGGCTAACCTCATTTCCCTATATAACCGAGTAAGTTTCCCACCAAATACAGGATTTATGGCGTAAGTAATGTCTAGTTGGAGGGACCCCGCAGGTTTGGCTCCCCATGACCTTGATAGTAGTAATCCATATATTGGGGGGATATCAACAATAACTACATCCATCAGAATGCTTTTGACTGGGACCTGTGCAAGGGTGACTACTAAATCTTTTATCATACCCATGCACTTAACTCTTCTAGAATCGAAATAGTAGATATCTCTGTAAGGTTGGGTGATCTTGAGGCCTAGTCTATCCATAATATCTTTGGGCATCACATTATGTGAAGCTCCAGAATCTAGCATGCAGTTATGTAGCAGTCGATTATGCACATTTAGGGTGATATAGAAAGGAGCAACGGTGTCTCTGGCACCCTCGAAATGTGGACCAAAAGTGATATTGGTCTTATCATCTTCCAAATTTATTACGTCTGACTAACTTTCTTGATTTGAACAACCCATCACTTTGGTTATCTATTTTTGATATGCAGGATTCTTTGCTAATTCATCCAGCGGGATCAGTATCTTGATCCTATTTATCTCATTTTCAAAGATAAAACCACCGCTACCTTTTTCGTTTCCCTGGTTGAAACCTCGAGCTCTTTATTCTCCAACTTATTTGTCTGGGCTGATTTACTACTCATGAGTTTACTTATCGGTGTGGATGTCTTAGTTGTCTTGATTCCCCTTGTTTGGGTCTCAACCTCCTTTGTTTTGAGGTCCAACAAGTCTGCCACTTTTATTTTGTTATTAGACGTTTTAGTCTCTTTTGGGTCAGGCACGTATACTTCACCTCTAGGGAGAATTTTCTTGGGTTGAGGAATCAACGTAGGTTTGTTTTTAGACCTCAAGTTATACCTTGGTTGGACCCCAGCTGTCATAGAATTAGTCGTTTCTTGACATACAACAAAATCATTGTTGTTTATATCATCATCTTCATTTGATGTTTGTGGTGTGTTTAACGACCTCTCGTAATATTCTTTAGTTACATAAGGATGAATGCAGTCGTCGCCGAAATTTGTCACATCTTCTTCCAGACCCTCGAAATCTTCCAGGTCATTTCCTCCTATAAAATTTTCATTTTTTAAAGGGGTTTGAATTTTCTGATCTTCATTTTTAATCTGCCTTTGTTGATTTTGAGGGTTGGGATTTCTTCTGAATTCTCTTTTAACGAAAGGATCACCCTTGGATTGATCTAGCTCCATTCTGGAAATCTTATTCGACAACTCTTTAATTATCCTAGCCATATCATCCATTTTGTCGTCTGTGGATATATTAGACCCTGAGGGTCCCGCTTGTTCCCTAAAACATCTGGTTTCTCTGTTTCCCATTTCTATCCTAGCTTTCAACTTGCCAGAGGCCATCATGTTAGATTCAATTTCCACAGCATCATCCTGCATTCGGGTTAAGGTATCCCCCCGCCTTTCTCTTAAAAGAAGGGCGAAATCAAGTTCGAAAGCTCCCGCGAAGGTTACTTTGGCTGCAGGTTGGGATGGTTTAACTTCGGTTGGGATCTTATTATACAGTTTGTTAAATATTTGGATAAATTCCATAACTGTTTCTGAATTATTTTTCTTTAAAGATCCAAAATCGGTCAGATAATATAAGTGGTCTTTTCTCTCACCCCATTGTCTAAGAAAGTCATTGTAAGATAGAATAGACCCTGCGGGTAGGCTTTGAAACCAGGCTCGTTCCTGTCCTTCAAAATTTTGAAAAAACAATCTCGAATAAACATCTCCGTGTTCCAAAAATAGGATATCAGCGAACTGATTAAACAAATTTATATGCTCGGTCACAGTTAAGTCCCCTTCCCCTGTAAATTTTGGTAAGTTTTTTATATAATTTTCAGGATGGTCATGAAGAGGTACGGGTAGAACCAAAGGTGCATATCTCGCAACCACTTTAGTGAAAACTCTGGGGGGTGGGGGAGGATCCTGGCCCCTCACTCCTCCTCCGACGATCTCCATTCGTACTACCTGACAAGGAAAGGATGCATTATATAGAGGGTTATGAAAGACTAAAAGTGGATTTCTAGCTTCTTTGAGAGATGGGAAAAGCGAAGACGGGTGAATAGAGATGCGAGGACTTGGCTCCTCAGATTTGCAAGAGACGTAATTAGGGGATCCTGTGGGTGTGAGATTTGAATATATAGTATACTCTTCGAGACTTGGTGAGGTCAGGAAGTCTAAAAGAAGATTCGACAGGATATCAACTGTTGATAAATTTACTGTAGGGTTTTTACCTTTGTGTCTGACATAGGTTTTCGGATGGATTTCACTTTTAACCACAGAGCTAGCTAAAAATGAATTGGTGGTTTCAGGAGGGGTACTGTGTGAATTTGAAGGTTCAAAAGAACTCTTGGTATTGGTTTGTGGGTGCTTAAGCTAATAGACTTCAGTAGTCATCTTAAGAGAACCTCTAGCTTTCAATATTTTTTCGGGATCTGAAACAAGCGTAGCTTGTTTGCTCTCTAGGTTTTGTCTGGTATTCCTTCGACCGGATGTTAGCTTACTTATACGTAGAGTCGCCAAGTGAAAGATAAGAAAAACCTTTAGAAAGTGCTCACTCTTTGTTCACTATCAAATGGTGAAACTTGAAAATATTTCGTTCTTCCCAGGAAAAAGGTTTTGTAACTTCGTCCCCGACAACAGTGCCGAAAAGATGTTTTTCCAAAGTCTGTACTTAAGGCTTTAAAAAGTACAGTGTCTAGGCATCCAAAAGTGAGTAACATATAATAATGGAGAAGAGTCAACCTTCAGGAAAGGAAGCTAAGGCTGATTTCTAGGTTGTCGTTGTCTCACTTCCAACTGCTCCTGGATGTTTATATCTCGTTCAATTGCAGCCCATAAACATTCAAGTTCTACCCGGCTGGTGGTTGTTTTAAGTATAGTATCGAAGATATTTAAAGAGATATGGGTTTGGTCTGATAAACCGGGTTCAATATTGGGTTGTCTTACAATGGGGACAGTCATAGAGGAACAAAAATATTTAAAAGAGATCTGAAAGTTTTTATGCTGTATCAATTTGATCTTATAAAAGAGAGCTTTGAAATAAATATTAAGGAAAAAATGCAAACCAAAGGCCTTTTTCTGTAACTGCATTATATTTGAAATGAATAGTGTGTGAAATATGAGAAAAACATTTAGTTCTTTATAAAGTAAGGCTCCTATCAAGGGAGAATCTCACTCCGTAAACAGAAGAAGAAAATAGGATAAGAAGGAATCTGACGAAGCATAAAATATGACAACCTAAAAGGTTCACAGGTATTGTACCTGCTGGTAGCCGATACAGAGGAAAAACTATAAACGATATAGATGGCTAAAATTTAATCACCACAGTAGAAGTTTTACTAAATTGTAGTGCAACATTCATCAGATGTATATAAGAAAAATAAAATTGAATATGAATAACAAAGAGAACAAACTCATAACACAGTCTTGACGGAATCAGGATTCTCCAGATTTCTTTGTATTAATTCTTAAAAAAGGAGATAGCCTCTATTACAATTGACCAAAAATGTCCAGCCTGTTTTCTTTCTACAAAATGTATATTTATACAAATTTTTGTATGCTAGAATCTCAATCGTTCCAGAGGTTTTCAGTTACAATCAAAGGAGTTTAAACATTTCATTTCTTTATCTCTGTCCTCATTTGGTACCGGAAACCTGCCTCTTCGCATGCTCTGTGCAAATAACACACCTCTCCACTAGATGTGATATCAACTTAGAAGGTTCTGCTTGATTATTGGCCGAAAAAATATAACAATCTTTCACCAATAGTGGCAACTTTCCTTCCACCTGTTGGTCTTTGGTGCTGATAGAACATAATAGTATACTCGGTTTAATTAGCCATTTATCTATTTGAACTATGTCCGTCTGGGTTATTTGTGATATTTCAGCTAATTCTCTTTCTTCATTTTCCTTGATATTTAGCAGATATTTGGTAGTATTGATCTGACCTAGTATCTCAATGCTACTTTCATCATCGGAACCCAACAAAATCCCATTTAAAAAAATGAAAGTTTCTTCACAAGATTTTCTTATATCCTTAGCTTGTTGTCTACCTTCAGATATATTATGCTCCCATTCTTTCAACAAGATGTTTCCCCTGGTCTGCTCTAGGATGGGAAAACTGGAACTACTGCTTATTTCCCTTCTCGTCGTGGCTATAATAGCCTCCTGGAAAGCCACCCGAAAAGCCCCAAATTCCTTTTCTCTGAGAGAGAGGTTCTCCAGTACCTGATCAATGAGTCGATAGCTTCTTTGAATCATTTCTACTTTAACAAGCAGACCTTGTTGTGCTCTCGATAACCTTTTTCTGATTTCTATTGCTTGGGATTGAAATATCCCGATATCGATTACCTGGCTTTCGTCGAACTCTAATTTGGACCGTAGCTACTCTATGAATTCTCCTTGCTGGCCTATCTGTATCTGACTTGTCTGAGCCATCAACTGTGTCTATTTGAGATCAGCTTTGAGCTGCTCGATTTCTTTTTGATCATCTATTCTAGCTTGCTCTAAAGTTGTATTCACCTAATCTTTGGTAGCGGCCTCTGTTGTAGCTAGTTTAGCCTCTAATGTCTTGATCAAACATTTTTTTCGCTTCAGCTAATCCTTTAGGGTCCTGAATGAATATTGGTTCACCGTAGTGAAAGCTCCCATTGTTCCTGCCATTTGCGTTGCAAATTCTTCTTTTTTCATAGTTCTCCCATCGGTTAAAATTTTAAATTTATTAGATACAGTACCTGCCTCTTGGTAAAGTTCTTGTCTTACGACAACCTTTCTCTTCTCATCAAAGAAGAATTCATTTGGAGGTAGCTCTTCCACTGTTATAGGTGTTAATTCTTCACCAAAAATCCAACCTGCGTCTAGGATTCCCTTTGTTGAGTGCAGGGGAGTAATAGAAACGATGGGATTGCTGACCTGTTTAGAGGGAGTGACGACCGAGGTTGGCTCACTTGGAGGATCGGAAGTCTCGGCTTCCTGTTTCGGGCCCCGAGTTTTCTCTTTCTTATCCTGGTGTTCTTCTTGGCTGGGTTCTAAATATTTGGAGCCTTCGGCTTCTATTTGTTGCACCTCTACAGTCGTTGGATTCTCACCCCGTAATACTAGGGGAAGGCAGCTCCGCCTATGTTCTTGGAATTTGAAAACATTGGCTCTCTCTTTGGGTGACAGGGCTTGTATCTGAGCCAAAACCTCGGCATAAGATCTTGTGCCTCGGAAAATATCATCATGAGGCGAATTCTCGTGCTCAAATATTTTAAGGCCACAGCTAGCCAAGTGATTACTCACGACCCTGTGTGGGTCGTGTTTCTTGAATTCAATGTGGACTAATTTTGTATCTTTTAAGGCTGTTGCTTTGTCCTTTTCATGCCCAAAATCTAATAAAGAATAGGTGTTTAAATGAATGGGGAAAGGTGGCCATACCTTCTTTGAAAATGCTTTCAACTCTTTACTTATGCCTCCAATCACAGTTTGCCTGGCGATCTCACGACAAGCCAACCTATCAGGTATAAATAATGGTAGAGCATGCAGAGGGATAGAAGCATCGGAAACCCTGATGTATGAAAATTCTTCCTCCACGTACCAGTCAGCTACCCTGCTCAAATTGGTCGCGATGCTATCTGAGATCCTGGGCGGTGGATTACGGAAGATGATGACATGCATCGGTACCATTACCCAATTGAAGATTTCATATATGAAATCTAAGGCCTTATCCTCCCAAAGTATAGAATGGTAGACATGGATAGGCTCAGCATCCGATGGGTCCCAACTCTAGCTCATTAAGGGAAATGGCGTCATGGAACACACGACGTCCATGATGTATGCAGACATAAAAAATGAAGCAGCTTTTCTTCTCGCCTTTTGCATCCAATATTCTATAATCCAACTGGTCAGAATATCTAACAATAGTTTGGCCCAGTCAAAGGAACAACCTTCTATGAATGTATGCATCAGAGGCACCCATGGAAGGAAAAAATGCGTGGTGTTTTCCCTGCCATACAATCTACAGGTCATCATTGCTATGTATTTGAACTGTGGTTCCAAAGAAGATATGGAATAAACTCCGTTGCTATCTACCCTGGACTTCACGGCGTGTGAGACCCAATCCTTGATCAAATCAGATAAGCTTTTTTCATATGGCTTGCATTCCTTCTATTTAAAATCCTCTAGAAACTCGACATTGTATGTGAAGGTCAACGTGGGTGGAAACTTGTACATCGCCTATAAATTTTCTAGTCTAAAGGTCCCAACAGTGACCTTCTGCTCGTTGATGATGGTTTTGGTAGGGATATCTACATGATCTAGTGCCCATCGGATCATGTCATAGTAAGACAGAAGACATGGCATGGCCGCTACTTTGTGCATCTCTGCCCAGACGACGATCTTGTATTTGGTAGTCAAGTCGTCTTTCTTGTTTTCACTGGAATCATCTGAACAGTTCACCAAATCGGATTACAGAACCTCAGAGATGTATGACCAGGTTCGTATAGAATCAACTCTTCGTGGTGAAGCATCTGAAACATTATCAGAGCCTTGTCCTGAAATCTCAGCACTTCCCTTGGACGCTTTTCGCGGGGCCATGACAGAAGATTGTGACTTATCTCTCCTGTAATAAAAATGCATATACATACAGAAATCAACTTGCTAAGAAAAACTTCTCTGCACAGGATAGAAATGAGCTTTATGAATAGAACAGAAAGAAAAAATATATATATCTTCAATCATTTAAAATCTCGATGTCCTTATGAACAGAACTGTCAAATCATATTTAGAGACAAATTTAACAATAAAAACCATATCCTTTCTTGTCGTTTCACCCTATTTCCAATTAATGCCATAAATTTCGACAGTTCATGGTACAAGTTGGTGCAAGGAACATTTAAAATTACCTCGTATATTGTGCCTATTATTATTTGTATTAAACACTGATTAAGTTGGCTTAGCTTATTTAATCAGGATTTTTTAAACTTTAATCAACCTTTCGACGTTTTCCGTATCGAGAGTTTTCACTCTAACCTTTCGAGCCTCTAAAACCCAAGATTGAGATGACGCGATCTGGTTGAGAGAAAACGTAATCTGGATTAAGCATTTGATTAATCATGTTTAGTTAAAAATCATGACTTCGCGACTCGGGACTTCGAAGGTAAAGTTCCCGAGAGGAGAATATGTCGAGTTGCAAAAATCCGAGATCATGATGATGTGATCTAGTTAAGTCAGAAGGTAAACCAGATTAAGGGTTTGATTAAATTAAAATTAATTAATATCGTGACTTCGTGATTCAGGGCTTCGAAAGTAAATCTTTTGGGAGAAACGTATGCTGAGTCACGAAATCCCGACAAACTTTAACTATGGTTAAAAAATACTCACCCTTGACACTAACCCAGGTAACTTGCGCGAACGTCTCACGACTTCACCTATCGGAGTTGTGAAGGTGAGACTTTTGGGGAGGGAAAATAGAAGTATGAGTTTCAATTGTTTCTCTTCCTGAGAACTACAACAAAGAGTGCAGTGGAGAGTCTGCATAAAATGCGTTGACAAGGTTCTGAGTTTTATCTCAGAAAGCTTAGGAGGGAGAACATTGTTCTTATACCAGTAGAAGTGTGAGTGAAGCACAACATCGTGAAAGGAGTGTGCAGGCCGAAGGAGGAATCAAAATTCTTCAGTCCCACAGAGTGGTTGGACAAAACTCTATTGCAAATATTGTACAGAGCTAACATCATGTATAACTGAAGGTTATCGCGAAAACATGCTAAGTATGTGTGTAGTGATTCTTTGAATCTGGAAGCCAACAAAGAAATCTAATATCAAGAGGGTTAGAGCCTTTGAATAGCTTGAAGGAAAGAGAAGATCAAGGTCGCGTGAAGCTCTAAGGTCAAACGGATTAACAATGGGGAGAATTTATGGAGGATCATCGAACCCCGAATGAATGGTGGAGAACTTCAAGGGAGAAGTCTCAATTCACCAAGAGCCTTCTGATCAAGCAAAGATGCAAAGGAGAGAGTGGAAAGAGTCACTTAACGTATGAAAGATTAGGAGTGATAGAGGTCATGGATCGAAATCAGATCTGGACCGTTGGTTCATTTCTAGATTTCGAGGATTGCAAGTTGATAGAACAGGGCTTGGCATTGGTTTCCCAATCCCTGAACTGCGAAATATGAGGAGCCATCAGGACCATTAGATCCCGCGCATCGTGGGCCATTGATTTCAGTCAGACAAAATTTAGGTTTCGACCACCGAAATCACGAGAGGAGGCTTCTTCAGGCTCTCAACAAAGAATCGTCAACTTAATCTGGACCATCGGTTGGTGGGGGATCTGGACCGTAGATCCAGGTCATTGGATTTCAGATTTCAAGGATTTAGAAGGGAAGGAGAGGTTGTTCGATGACTCCCCATGTCGTGAAAGTCGAAACGCTTGGAATAATGGGACCAATTCCTAGGGGAATGTCGTGTGGAGTGCATAGGAGCAAGGGCTAGCCTTTCGTAGGCCCTTGTGAAGTTTCATATTTTGGGGATCAGAGTGTTGGGGTGTTTCATACCAACATCCTTGAAATAGAGAAGTGTGAAGTGTTGATAGAGTTGGCATGAGGTCACATTGTAAGAGAGGGTCTCAACAGTGGACCTAAAAAACCATTTAGTGCTAGTTCGTGCAGGCAGGGTTTCATAAAGGACCCGTGGTCGCATTGTAAGAGAGGGTCTCGACAGTGGACCTAAAAAACCATTTTGGTTTAGGGGGAGTGGAAGATCTGAAGACTGGGAGGTGAGTGGGCTCTGTTGAGGTGGGGTCTACATGAAGTGGTATCAGAGCCTACAATATTTGTTACTATAGGTGAGAGAATACTGTGTGATTAGAATTTTGTGAGGATCATATTTAAATAATGCCACCAAGAAGGAGAGAAAGAGATATTCCTGATCCAGATGTGGAAAGGGAAATGAGGGAACTCCGTGCTCGATTAGATTCTATGGAAACAACGTAGAGATGAGCTAATGATACTAGATATGTCAGTGAAGATGAAAGTGAAAATGAAGTCGGAGCTAGAGAAGAAGAAGTTGCAGTCGAAGATGCTGCAGAGGAATGCCTATTCAGAGCTGTTGCAAGGATAGGTGGCAGGGAAAAAATGGACATTCCAATGTACGAAGGAAACTTAAACATTGAGGAGCTGCTAGATTGGTTTAGAGCTATGGACAAATACTTCGAATATGAAGATTTCAAAGAGGATAAGAAAGTTAAGAATGCATTCACTAGACTGAAAGGACATGCAACACCGTGGTGGGATGAAATGCAGGCTGACAGGCGTTGCAAAGGAAAAAAAAGAATCAAAAGTTGGGATAGGATGGTTGCAAATATGAAAGCCAAGTTTATACCCAGAGATTACCAAATCAATCTGTTTCGGAGAATGCAGAATTTGAGACAGAAAGGGATGACAGTGAAGGAATACACTAAAGAGTTCTACAGGATAAACATTAGAGCAGGTCATCGTGAGAGTGATAATGAAAAGGTCACCAGATACATGAATGGTCTGAGATATGACATTCAGAATGAGATGAGCATGGTAACAATCAGGAATGTAAAGGAGGCTTATCATATTTCCCTAAAGGCAGAAGAAAAATTGACTCGTAAGCAAGTTCAGAGGGGCCGAGGTAGAAGTCAGAGCAGAGGCAAAGCGATTTCCCAGAACAGAGTACAAAAACCCCAAGGTGAAGACAAGAAACCCCATACTCAAACGAAAAGGGGAGGAAGTTCCCAAGGAAGGAAATATGCTAATAGGAACGTGTTTCCTTGAGAAAGAGGAAGAGGAAGACGCTGAGGAGGTGAAATAAAATGTTTTGTCTGTGGAAAAATCAGACACAAATATTTTGAGTGTCCCGATAGGAAAAGAGATGGAGGTGAATCTCACATTTCTGTAGAATAAGGGCGAAATGTTGAGGCAGAATATGTAGAAGGCAAAAGATCCCTAATGATGGGAAAAATTCTCTTGAAGCCAGAGAAGGTGGAAAATCTATTCCAAAGGAACAATTTGTTCAGAACTGCTTGCAAGACCAAGGACATGGTATGCAAGGTAATAGTGGACAGTGGGAGTACAGATAACCTAGTATCCACCAAAATGGTGGAGAAGCTAGAATTGGAAACATTTACACATCCGAGCCCATATAAAGTTTCATGGCTACAAAAGGACATCAGGTAACTGTCACTAAACAGTGTTTAGTTGAATTTAAGATAGGGGGAATATAAGGATGAAATTTTATGTGATGGTATTCCCATGGATATGTGTCATACTACTATACTTCTCATGAGTGGGAAGGAGATTCTTGAGAAATTCAAGAAAGAAGAAGACATGTAGTTTGTTGTGGTAAGAAAACCCAGAGTCATCTTGACCAGTACCAATATAGATGATTTACCTGTGGAAATTCAGGAACTGGTGGAGGAATTTGATGATATAGTAGTGGAGGAATTACCTTGCTCATTGCCACCCATTAGGATCATAAGCCATCACATTGATCTTATACCTGGGGCAAGTTTACCAAACAAAGAAATGTACATATTGACGCCACGAGAAAATAAAGAAGTCAAAAGACAAGTCCAGGATTTGATGGACAAAGAATTGGTTAGAGAAAGCTTGAGTCCATGCATTGTACCTACAGTGCTAAGTCCAAAGAAAGATGGTTGTTGGAGAATGTGTACAGACTCAAGGACTGTAAATAAAATCACCATCAGGTATAGATTTCCTTTACCCAGGATGGATGACTTGATGGATTTCTTGAGTGGAGAAAAGTTTTTTTCAAAGATTGATTTGAAAAGTGGATATCATCATATTAGAGTGAGGGAAGGTGATGAGTGGAAGACAACATTCAAGATGAATGAAGGGTTGTATGAATGGTTTTTCATGCCATTTGTCTTGATGAATGCACCCAATACTTTTATGAGAATGATGAACGAAGTCCTAAAATATTTCATTGGTAAGTTTGTAATCATGTATCTTGACGATATACTGATCTTCAGTAAGACTGAGGAAGAACACCTGAAGCATTTAACTACAGTAATGAGGAGGTTGCAACAAGAGAATTTGTTGATCAATATGAAGAAATCGTCTTTCATGAAGATGGAACTCATTTATTTGGGGTTCGTAATCTCTGAGAATGAGTTAAAAATGGATCCTGAAAAGGTAAGAACGATCAAATATTGGCCATCACCGAAGAGTAATTTTGAAGTCAGAAGCTTCCATGGACTTTCAAGTTTTTACAGGAAGTTCATTAGATATTTCAGCGAGATATGTGCACCAATGATCGACACAGTCAAGAAAAGACATAAATCTTTTCATTGGATAGAAGAAGCGGAGAAAAATTTCAAGTTGCTGAAAATTAAGATAACTGAGAAGCCAGTTTTGGTTCTACCAGATTTCATCAAAACATTTCAAGTTAAGTTTGACGCAAGTGGGTTTGTTATTGGAGTAGTCTTAATTCAAGACAACAGGCTGATTTCATACTTCAATGAGAACCTGAATGATGCAAAGCTGAAATATTCAACGTATGACAAGGAATTTTATGCAGTCATACAAGCCCTAAAAAAATGGAGGCATTACTTGGTTCCAAAAGAGTTTGTCTTGTATAGCGATAACCATGCTTTACAATTCATAACTCGACATGAGAAATTGAACCAGAAGCATGCAAAATGGGTTGAATACATGCATAATTTTAATTTTGTTATAAAGCATATTTATGGAACTGCTAACAAAGTTGTTGATAATTTGAGCAGGAAATGTTTGACTCTGCAAAAGTTCAGAGTAAATACATTAGGTTTTGATAACCTCAAGGAAATGTACAAAAATGATGCATATTTTAAAGAAGCTTATGAAGCGTGTGAGAATCCAGTTCTCAGGGATAGAAGCCAATGGACCGAATACTTGGTTCAGGATAGACTACTATTCAGGGGTAACCAATTGTGTATACTGAAATGCTCTATGAGAGAGAACCTCTTGAAGTAAAAACATAGTGGAGGATTGGCTGGACATTTAGGCCATGATAAGAATTTTTCACAATTGAATAGCTCATACTATTGGCCGGGGATGAGAACAGATGTCAAGAAATTCGTGAATAGGTGCATAATTTGCCAGCATGCCAAGGGGAAGAGATGTAATACAGGGTTGTATCAACCATTGCCAAAACCAGAGAGGCCATGGGATGCAATAAGCATGGATTTTGTGTTAGGACTTTCGAGGATGCAGAGGGGTTGTGATTCCATCTTCATGGTAGTGTTGGATTACTGAGAGGGGGGGTGAATCAATAATAACGTAATTATAATCCTTTTTCTTCAAATGTTATATCAATGTAGAATTATTATCCAATAATGAGAAATAATAAATAAACAATCACACATACAAAGTACACCATTATTTTTATGTGGAAACTCAAATGAGGGTGAGAAAAACAATTATTTTTCTTATATGTCTTGAAGAATTACATTCATTGGAAACACCAACTTCCTTTGTTTCCATTTGCAACTGGAAGGCTTAACCCCCTATTTTCTCGGGTTACAACCTGAAGGAAGCTCAAATCCCAAATCTCTGGCTACAGCTAGAAGAGGCTACAGCCCCAATGTTATCACCTTCTGACAGGAAAGGTGGCTACAACCACGTCCTTGCCCTGTCCAACCACCATAAAGTAGAAGTAGAAAAATGGAACCACCATCACACTATCAGCGTGAGATATACCACTATAGGCACAACAATAAATCTAAACCATGCATCAACCATGCATCAACGTACCTCAACACGTAATCCTTTGTACCATAAACAGTACATCAACCATGCATCAACCTATACCTCAACTGTGTCAACTTGTACCATAAACAAGTGCATCAACCATGCACCAATCTATAATCAACTGCACCATAAACAGTGAATCCAACCATGTACCCAGTATAACCAATCATGTGTCAAATACTCATCAACTATGACTCATCAATATGTACCAACATCATCAAGTATACACTCATGTATGTGTCCAACTCATCAGCTACTTGTCTCAACCATGTACTCATACATTACCTCAGCAAAATCCCTCATCGGTTTCATCATCCAAATATGATTTTGTGTAGTCTGTAATAGACCTGGTGTAATATGATCACATATACACCAAACCTTCCTTAACTTTAAAAACAAGAGAGACTAGCATTTTCATCAAACTTTTCTTTGGTCTCACATGCCTAGTTTTGGATTAGTCAACAACCCTAACTTGAAGTAATCATAACTTTAGCCATGTAATGTATAAAGATATGAAATTGATATACAATGTTATTCAGTGTGTTTGTGCAATTCCTCCAAATTGGCACTACTTGGAACCTCTCAAAAGGAGTTATGGCAAAATGGCATACCTTGCTTTGAATTACGGCTTATTCTAGAAGCGACCTTGTAGAGCATGCCCGTACAACATGTTTGATGAAATGATATAAAATGTTACAAAGAATACTATAGACTGTACCCTAACCAGCACAATTTATCTCACTGAATTTTCATCTTCTATGAATAATTTATGAATATTTTACACGGAACACCTATTTATTAACTAGCTTAAGGACTGGTCACAAACCCTATTTTTCCACAGAGTGTAATTCCCAAAATACAGCGACCCATGAGATGAATTTTTAACCCACCGGATACTTGGATATGTTTCTCACTTTCATAGAATTTCAGGATCTGAATCATTATAGAAATAAAGTTATAGCGAGGTGTGAGATGACACGAAAATAACATACTTATAGAAACACCATCAAGAGAATTTATCCTTCCTTGCATTCGGCCTTCTTTTCTTCACTTTCTATATAATTTTGGCTTAGATATCATTTGTATTCCTCAGACACCTATATATATTCAATATTCTCAGTGTGATTCAAATTAGAGAGCCCTTGCCTCTTATTTATACTCTCAAGTAGCTTCCTTAAAAATATCTTCTAGGTCACTTGGCCCCATTTTTTTCTTATTTTAGGTTTGGGTCCTTCTAATTTCTCCCATTAAAATTATTATTGAAATAATTTATTTTGTATTCACTTTGAATTATAATACCTCATCACTTCCTTTATTATTTACCTTTTTAAAATCTCTTAAACCACTTGCTTTGATTACTTTGACCTTTTGGGGCTTCTGGGAGAGTGACATATGGGGTCCTCCAACTTCGATGATAGGCCATAACTCTCTCAAGCGTGAGGAGTTGTGGCGTTCCCCATACCACAGGAAATTTCTTGACGTAGCCCTTATCCATGTTTAATATTATTATCTTAAATATATCATAACTCATGCCGTTACCCATCAGACAAACTTTGGGTCCATTACCCAAACGGGGTCTCCAACTTCTCATGGCCATAACTCTCTAACCGTGAGGAATTATGTGGCGTTCACATGCCCTTAGGAAATGACATGTGAACTATCCATATAGGATAGTTTCCATGATAAGTATCGCTTTCCTTCATCTCATTATTCCATAATAATTAGAAAGCATGGGTTCTCTTCTTGCTAGTCTTCCATGAGGGATTTCACCATAAAGGAGCCGCTTTGGAGTTCATCCATGTTACTTCTTATCAACCATGGAAAAAACAATAATGAGTCATATTTACATCCAAACATATTGGATTCCATTACCCAAACCTTTGCTATGGGTCTTTCTTCAAGGGTTGACATCGAAGAGCAATAATAGCAATCAACAATATCCCCCTTTGGCATTGATGGCAACACTTTCATGCAACACACTAAAATCATATCACTCATGCTCCCCTAAGAAACCATTACCTCGTCACTGTGCATCGATCGTCTTCTCCTCCCACGGAACCATGCCTCTATCCTCTGCATCTGAGGTATCTTTCCATCAGAACGCTCCCCTAACAGTTGATATCTTATGGTGCTGCACTCATGTGCATAAGACATATAGGATAAGCATTAAAAACATTCATTTTTGAATTAGAAATAACTCCAAGTCTTTGGTCGAAGATATTCAAAGGCTTCACGGGGAAGTGGTTTTGTAAAGATAATCTACCACTTGTTCTTTTATTGCTTACATACTCAACTTCGATGTTCTTTTGACACGTTCCCATAGAAAGTGATACTTGATTGGAATGTGTAGTCTTGGAGTGCATCTTGGGTTTTGAGATACCGATGGCACTTATATTATCCTGGCTATATTGGAATGGGCTCATCATGCTCAACACGTATATCTGTCAGTTTTTCTCAAAGAACCTATGTACAACATCTTCTTTGCTGCAATATACTCTACCTCGATTGGCAGATAGAGATACCGATGATTGTTTCTTTCTTAGCCATGATACCAAACGCTCACCTAAGTAGAAACCTTCTCCACTTGAATTAGCGTTGGTCATCAATGGCTTAATCTGCATTTGTGTAGGACATAAGTGATAGATATTTTTCCTTTTGAATACCATAATCCAAACTCTTCTATTCCTTTGAGAGATATCGAAGATCTCTTTCTTTACTATTAATACATGTGATTCTTTGGTGTTTTTTGAAATCGTGCCACTTGTCCAAACGCCTGCATTACATCTGGTTTGGATGTTGTCATATAGTAGGCGCCAATCATTGACCTATATTTCCTCTGATCGTAGACTTTGAATCAACATCTTTGCTCAACTTACAAATTTGGTTTTGCATGGGAGTGACAATGGTTTCCAATCTTCCATTCGAACCTCTTTAGCATTTCTCACGATATACTTGGTTTGAGAAATAAAATTGTAGTTTGCTTTGACATATCTTAAGTCCCATAAAGGATACTTCTCTAAGTAATGACATTTTCAAATTACGCTGCATGTCTTTTGCCAAATTTAGAAACCCAACTTTGTCATTATCACTACCAAAATAATATCATCGACATAAACTTCAATTAATAAAATATTACCTTTACTTACCTTGATGTGGAGGTTGATTTCTTCACTTCCTTTGAACCTTGCTGCTGCCGGATGCTTATCCAGTCGAGTACCATGCTCTAGAACTGTTTTAGACCATACAATTCCTTCTTTAATTTACACACATAGTTTGTGTTCTCTAAAATTCAAATCCTTGTAGTTGTTCAATGTAGACTTCTTCTTCAAGTTCCTCATTAAAAAAAGATGATTTACTACGTTCATCTAATATGCTAATATTTTTGGAGAATGCATAAGTTAAAATAAATCGGATTGTTTCCATTTTGGAAACTAGGGCATATGTCTCTTCAAGTCGATTCGCTCAATCTGTGCATATCCTTTACATACCAATCTAGCTTTGTTTCCTGTAATCTGTCCATCTTCATTCAATTTTATTCACGAACCCATTTTGTATAGATCACATTCTTATTCTTTGGTCTTGGAACCAATTCCCAAGTCATTTTCTCTATTTGATCAATTCTTCATCCATGGACTTATTCAAATTCATCCTTGCTGGCCTCTTCAAAGCAGTTTGGTTCAATTGTAGATAAGAGTGCTAGGTGTGTTTTGTTACGGTGAGCAGTTTTTTCTTCTAGTCTCCAACTCCTACATCTTTGTTCCAATGGCGTCTGGCGAGGATGATTCTTATGTATTCGTTGCTAGGTGTCTTTGGAGATGCTTATTGAACTTTCTCTTATGCTTACGTTGGATTCTCTTCATCTTCATCTTCATCTTCCTCTTCTTCTTCTTTTCATCTTCTTCTTCAAAGTTGTTCCATTGATTTGTTTTTCTTCTTTTCTTTGATTACGTGCACTTTGTTTCATCAGTGATGCGTGATGCTTTCCACAACTTTTGTTTAATCTTAGATTGTAACACCTTTATGCTTTCCTTGTACTTGAATAACCAACAAGTATTCATTTTTCCCCACGAGAGTCAAAATTTCTCATTCTACCATCTTCTCTTTTGATGTAGCATTTTCTTCAAAAACTCTGTGAAGTACTTCACTTTTGTTGGTCTTCTTTCCATAGCTTGTATGAGTTTTGTCGGTGTTGATTCTGAGCATTACTCTTGTTTTGAATGTGGTGTTGTATGCACTGCCCGTGTCCAGAAAATATCTATCAAATTTGAATCCATTATCATTGTTAGAGCCATTTCTTGTCTTGTCTAGTATTCTTTCTTTCAACAACTCCATTCTGTTGAAGGTGTCCTAGCGACTGGAAAATTGCCTTTTATTCCATGATTGTTGTAGTAGTCCATAAATTCCTTGAGGTAATTCTCCTCCATTATCGATCTTAAGCATTTGATTCTTGAATCCATCATTTTCAACCATTTTCATGTAGATCTTGAAATTTTCAAAGATTATTATTTGTTCTTGAGAAATAAGCTGGAGTCATTGTTATTGTAATCATCAACTAATAACATAAAGTATCTCACCTTTTTAAGCCTTTTTTTAAATTGGTCCAACTAGATCGGTATGCTGTTTCTAGTGGTTTGTTGTTGAATATTCCTTTGATTTGAGCCTCGTCTTTGTTTGCTTTCCTCGTTGGCTCTTTCATAAAGTGTTGGTTGGTTTTCATGATCTGGGGCATTTCTGTGTTTGCTTCTCTTTTGCTAACTTTAACAAGGTTATCCAAAATGCATGTGACCAATTCTTTTATGCCATAATGACTTTCATCTTCGTTTCATAAACAACACTTTTCATTTCAATTTCGCTTAACACATATATGTTTGTGAAAGCTCTTGTAGCTATGTGACCAATTTCCGCAGACAGCCTAACTGTATCACATTTTTGTGAATCGACAGTAACTTTATGTCCTTGGTCACACATTTGACTCGCACTTAAAGATTATGTTTCATATCTTCTACTAGTAGAACATTTTCAGCCTTTTCATTCTTGTTCCCAATTTTGGGCCCATTCCTTTTCCAATGATTTTGGATGAATCATCATTTCCAAAGAGATTGATCAAATCTCTTTCCTCTCATAATGTAATAAACTTGTCTCTATCACCTTTCATGTGTTTTTGAACATCCACTATCAACAAACCAACCAGTTTTCTTCTGCTTATATTGTAGAGATTGTGTGCATTCTTCATTGCTATCTTGATCTTGCTTTCTTATCCATGTCATTTTATGAGATTCTTGTTTGTGACTGTTGAGGTTCTTTAGGAGGACGTCGTGCCGCAATTTTGGCCATGTGTCCAAAATTGTTACATTGTAACATTCCCACTTTAGTGCTCAGGATTCAAACCTGTTGCAACTTATTCTATGTGTTTCACTAGGTCTTCTTGGGTAGCAGCATTGTATGAAAACAAAGTAGTTATTGTTCTATTGTTAGCTCCGCAATTTATAGCTTTATGTCCAAAATTATTACAAGCATAACATAAACCAAAAATAGCTTGATGCAGTAATTGAAGATCTTATGAAAGGAGGTGCTCTTATGAATCCTTCTTCTTCTTGAGCTGTCTATCATTTGTTGATTATGAAATATGAATCTTCTTAGTGGAGAGTGTCCTGTAATCTTCCTTGTATATCTTTTATCCCTTTAGTTGTTTCACTTTGGATTTGTTTCTTGCTGCGTTGTTTTGGAGCTTGATCCTTTTATTTGGTTATGTCAAGTTTGGACTTGTAAAGATAAGATTTTTGGCTGCTAATAATGTCATCAGAACTTTTACAGGCTAATGCATATTTTTCTTTTGAATATCCTTTCTTAGTGTGTGACAATCTATGCTTCTGGGTTTCCAATGATCCTGTCTTTCCTTCTAGTTTGATCATTGAGTGCTTCTTCAGACTTCTTTTATCTTCTTCTATTTGAACCTTCAATTTTGTAATCATTTGTTCTAGTTCTTGAGTGTATTTTTTTTCTTATCTAGTTCTTCTTGTAGTTTCTTGTTTTTTTCTTCTTTCTTGATAACTTCTATGGCACTCATTAATTCTTCTTGGAAGTCAACCGCCTCTTCAATTTCTTATTCATATGCTTCTTCATATTCTTCTTGGTCTTCTTTATGTCGAGTCTTCTAATGCCATGAATAGAACTCTCCACCTTTCCTTTATATGACTTCATCTTCATCGATGATGAGATGTGTCTTCTTTGGTGCAAAAGTTTTTCTTGAAAGCTTTCTTTGTGAATTCTTTACCTTTATATGTTTGTCTGCCTTTTGAGTAACCTTCATCATTTCTCTTTTTCTTGTGAGGACATTTGTTAGCAAAATGACCAATACCATCTGGTCTAAAAAAACAAATTAAAAGGAAGCTTACCTCTGTGCCTCTCAGATTTAGTTTCCTTGTTTAGTCTTTTGATGAAGTTGGCCCTTCTTCATCATCTTAGAGGCGTCCTTCTGTACCCTATATTCTTCTTGTTCCTTTTTTCTTTTCTTTGATCTTTTTGGATGCTTTGAAGGCTGCTTCTTTTACATCACAGTTTTCCTGTTCAATTATCATCTCATATGTTGTGAAGATTCATGCAGTTCGTCCATGCTTATTGATTTAGATCTAATCTTTCTTAGTCTTTGATATCTTAGGGTTGAATCTCATAGGAAAGAGATCTTAGTACCTTCTAAAAAATTATAGATTCTTCTTTCTTCTCCCAATCTTATGAGTGCATTCACTATTTCATCGACTCATAAGAAGTAGGCTATGGTATTTTCATCTTCCTTCATTTTTAGTTGTTGACTGACCTCACGTAAGTTTGAATTTTTGTTGTTTTGACTTTTGATCTCCTTCATAAAATATTTGAAGCTTGTCCCAAATCTCTTTAGCAGTTACAATGTGCAACTTTGGTGAATGTCATTATCACTTGGACCATTCAAAAGTGCATTTATGGCTGGAATTATTCTCACCAAGTTTAACTGCTTTGTCACTTGTTGGTGGAAGCGCTAGTGGTGTATCCATCTACAATTGATTCCCAAACTTGAAATCCTGTGCTGTATATATGCCTTCATCTTTATACTCCAAAAGCATGCTTTTGTCCATCAAGCTGTGGTATTCCATTTTATACAGTTGGTAATCTCCATGATCTACTTCGATTGGTTAAAGCGATTTCACGAAGGAACGCAACTCTAATACCAATTGTTGGATTACTAAGAGGGGGTATTAGTAATAGCAGTAATTATAATCCTTTTTCTTCAAATGTTATATCAATGTAAATTATTATCCAATAATGAGCGGTAATAAATAAACAATCGCACATATACCACGTTTTGTCGGTGTTTATGTGGAAACCCAAATCGAGGAAAAACCATGAAATGTTTTTTCTTATATGTCTTGAAGAATTACATTCATTGGAAAAGCACCAACTTCCTTTGTTTTTCATTTTTAAAGCTGGGGCGGCTCCAACCCTAGTTTCTCAAGCTATAACTTGAGGAAGCTCCAACTCCCCAATCTGGATGCAACCTTGAAGGAGGCTACAACCCCCAATGTTCTCGTACCACAACCACACATCCCTTGCCCCATCCACGCCCACCACGAGTAGAAGTAGAATGATGGAACCAGCATCACACTATCACTATGAGATATACCATTATAAACTGATACGATAAATCTGAACCATGCATCAACTTTATTACCTCCTTTGTAATCAACATGTACCACTAAACAGGGCATCAACTATGCATCAACGTACCTCAATATAATCAGCTGTACCATAAACAAGTGCATCAACCATGCACCAACACATCAACTTGTACCATAAACAAATGCATCCAGCGATGTACAAGTATGTAAAAATCATGTGTCAACTACTCATCCAAATATGACTCATCAATGTACCAATATAATCTACACTATACACCTCATGTATGTGTCAACTCATCAACTACTTGTCTCAATCATGTACTCAACATGTGCCTCAACCAAAGTCTTCATCAATTTCATCATCGAATCTAATTTGTAGCTCTGTAATAGATGCACTTGTATATGATCATTCCTTCAAACCTTCCTTAACTTTAAAACAAGAGAATAGCATTTTCATCAAACTTTCTTTAGTCTCACATGCCCTAGTTTTTTGGATTAGTCAACAACCCTAACTTGAAGTAATCATAACTTTTGAACACCTTAATGTATAAAAATCTGAAACTGATATGCAATGTTATTCAATGTGTTTTGTACAATTCCTCCAGAGTGGAACTACTTGTAACCTCATAAAATGAGTTATAGCAAAAATGGCATACCTTCTTTAATTCTATATTATTCTAGAGAGCGACCTTAGGAGGCATGCCCCTTCAAAATATTTGATTATATGATCTAAAACTATTAAAAATCATACTATAGGCGTACCCTAACCAACACAATTGGTTGCACGGAATTTGGATCTGTTATGAAAAAAATTATATGACATGTTTACCCAGAAACACTTATTTTGACTAGTTTCAGGGCTGTCCACAAACCCTATTTTCCGCAGTGTAACTCCCAAAATACAACGCCCTAAGATGAATTTTTTTTTACGGATACTTGGATATGTTTTCTCACTTGTAAGAATTTCAGGATCTGAATCATTATAGAAAAGCGTTATGAAAATGGTGGAATGACTGAAAATAACATGCAACAAGCACCATCAAGAGAATTTATCCTTCCTTGCATTTACGGCCTTCTTTCTTCACTTTCCTCAAAAATTTAGCTTAGATATCTTTTTTATACCTTAGACACCTATATATATTCAATATGCTCAAGTGTGATTCAAATGAGAGCCTTGTCTCTTATTTATACTCTCCAAGTAGCTTCCTTAAAACATCTTCTAGGTCATGGCCCCACTTTCCTTATTTTGGGGTTGGGTCCGCTTCTAATTTCTCCATTAAAGTATTGTGGAAATAATTTATTTTATTCACTTTGAATTATAATACACTCATCACTTCACTTTATTGTTACCTTTTAAAATCTCTTAACCACTTTGATTACTTTGACCTTTTGGAATTCTAGATGACATATGAGGGTCACCAACTTAGTAAGGCCATAAATCTCAATAGGTGATGAGTTATGTGACATTCTACATACCACCAGAAATGGCATGACATGTACTATCCATATATAATAGTATTATGTGAAAACATATCATAACTCATACCATTACCATCAAACAAACTTGGGTCCATTACCCAAACCTAGGGTCTCCAACTTCTCATGGCCATAACTCTCTTAGTGAGGTATGTGACATTTACCCAAACCTAGGGTCTCCAACTTCTCATGGCCATAACTCTCTAACCGTGAGGAATTATGTGACATTCCACATGCCACCGGAAATGACATGACAAACACTATCCATCTGGGATATTTTCCCTGACAAATTCACTTTCCTTCATCTCATTATTCCATAATTAATCATGGGTTCTCTTACTGCACAAAGCGTCTTCCAGTGAGGGCTTTCACCATAAGGGGACCACTTTGGAGTTCATCCATATTTACTTATTATCAACCATGAAAAAAAAATAACGAGTCATATTTACATCAAACACTATTGGGTCCATTACCCAAACCTTTGTGCTATGGGTCTTTCTTCAAGGGTTGACATCAATGAAAACTAACCTTAATCAACAGGTAGTTGATAGATTCTCTAAAATGGAACATTTTATACCATGTCAGAAAACGAGTGACACAACACATATTGCCAATCTATTTTCCAAAGAAGTTGTTAGACTTCACGGTTTACCCAAGCGTATTGTTTCCGATCGAGATACCAAATTTGTTGGTCATTTCTAAAGGACCCTATGGAAGAAGTTGGGATTTTTTTTATCTTTTAGCTCAACATACCATCCTTAGACAGTTGGACAAACTGAGGCAGTGAATCAAAGTTTTGGAGATCTATTGAGGAGTTTGGTGGCTGAACACTGTAGCCAATGGGACCATATTCTACCATGAGCAGAATTTGCATATAACGATTCACCCAACAGGAGTACAGGACATAGCCCATTCTAGATAATGTATGGAATGCAACTGAGGGGAGTCTCTGAGTTGAAATACTTAGAGAAGAATGAATTCAGGAGTGCTAGCACAGAGGATTTTGCAGCAGAAATGCAGGAGCTCCATAGTGAAATCAGAAAGAGATTAGAAAATTCCAACCAGGAATACAAGCACAGAGAAGATCAGTATAGGAGAGAACTTCAGTTTGAAGTTGGTGATTTGGTTCTGGCACATCTCAGAAGAGAAAGGTACCAAGGGGAACCTACAATAAACTGAAGATGAAGAAAATTGGGCCATGTAAAATCTTAAGAAAGTTTGAGGCAAATGATTATGAGATAGGATTGCCAGATAATGTGGGCATATTGCCCATATTTAACATAAAAAATCTATATCCTTACATAACAGATGAAATAGAGCAATCAGAAGATCAGAAGGAAGTCCAATGGGTCAAATAGATGCCTGTAGCTGAAAATACATAGATGGAAATGATTATTGATCAGAGAGTTGGTAAGAAGACCTAGTGGAATACATTTTTCGAATACTTGGGGAAATGGAAGGGACACTCGATTGAAGATGCCAGTTGGGAAAGTGAAGGAGACATCCAAAAACATGGACAGACAGTGCAGGAGCTCATGAACAGGAGTTCATGAAATTTTCAGCCAAGGTAGTATGATGCAGGAGCATCGTGAGCAAGTGAAATAGGTGGACGATAGTTGGAAATCCACCGGTGCACATTTTGAAGAATGTTTTGAATTTGAATGAAAGGAGAATTTATGTAATAGCTAGGGAGATGTATTTGCATTTATGTTTTGGAGATTGTAAAAAAGATCATGAGCATTTCTCTCATTTGTCGGATATGGAGCCATTTATTTGTATTGAATGTAAAGTAGGTAGATTTTAATCCTGATTAGATAGCTAGATCTATAGGAGGGAAAACGGGTAAAACGACACCCTCGCTTGTATTAGAAGAACCTTTTTGTTTTAAGTTGCAAGAACAGGCAAATAGAGAAAAAAATCCTGAGATGGTAAATTATATAAGCAGATAGTTTTTAGAACTTATGTACATAAGCCTTTGGATTAATATAATAAAGCTTTGATCCAAGTCCTATGTGTTGTGATGAATACTGTGTATATCTTTTAAATGGTAGGTTACAGTTTTCTTACATTTTCTCTGTTATGAATTTGGTTTAATGATGTGTATGTTCATGATTATATGATGAATGTATGAAACCTATGAAAGAAGAAGTATGAGTTTCAGTTGTTTCTCTTCCCGAGAACTCCTGCAAAGAGTGTAGTGGAGAGTCCGCATAGAGTGCGTTGACAGGGTTCTGAGTTTTATCTCAGAAATATCAAGAGGGAGAATGTTGTTCTTATACCAGTATAAGTGTGAGTGAAGAACAGAGCCATGCAAGGAGTGCGTAGGCCGAAGGAGGAATCTAAATTCTTCAGTCCCACAGAGTGGTTGGAGAAACCTTGTTGCAAAGAGTGCACATAGCTAACATCATGTATAACTGAAGGTTATTGCCGAAACATGCTAAGTATGTGCATAGGGATTCTTTGAATACGGAATCCAACAAATAAATCTAAGATCAGGGGGGTTAGAGCCTTTGAATAGGTCAAAGGAAAGCAAAGATCAAGGTCACGTGAAGATCTAAGGGAAAATAGATTAACGACGGGGAAAATTTATGGAGGATCATCGAAACCTGAATGAATGGTGGAGAACTTCAAGGGAGAAGTCTCGATTCATTGAGAGCCCTCTGATCAATAAAATCTACAAGGGAGAGAGTGTTAGGACTCACTTAACGTATGAAATATCAGGAGTGATAGAGGGCATGGATCAAAATCAGATTTGGACCATTGGTTCATTTTGGGATTTTGGGGATCGCAAGTCGAGAGGACAGGGATTGGCATTGGTTTCCCAATCCCTGAACCGTGAAATTCGAGGAGCCATCAAGACTGTTAGATCCTGCGCATCGTGGGCCGTTGATTTTGGTCAGATGGAATTTGGGTTTCGACCACCGAAATCACGAGAGGAGACTTCTCCAGGATCTCAACGAAGAATCACTGACTTAATTTGGACCGTCGGTTGGTGGGGGATTTGGACCATAGATCCGGGTCATTGGATTTTGAATTTTGGGTATTTAGAAGGGAAGGAGCAACTATTTGCTGACTCCCAAAGTCACAAACGATGAAACGCTTGGAAGACTGGGACCAGTTCCTATGGGAAGGTCATGTGGAGTTCATAGGAGTGAGGGATAGCCTTTGGTAGGCCCTTGTCAAGTTTTGGATTTTGGGGATCGGAGTGTTGGGGTGTTTCATCCAACATCCCCAAAATAGAGAAGTGCGAAGTGCCGATAGAGTTGGCATGAGGTCACATTGCGTGGTCGTGTGGGGAGGAGCTCGCGCCTAGTTCTTGTTCATGTAGGTAGGGTTTGATAAAGGACATGTGGTCACATTGTAAGAGAGGGTCTCAAGGTGGACCTGAAAAACCATTTTGGTTAAGGGGGAGTGGAAGATCAGAAGACTGGGAGGTCAGTGGGCTCTGTTGAGGTGGGGTCTGCATCAAAAAACCACTTGATGTTTAGAGAGGATGGATTGGAGGTCCTGCGACACATAGGGTGTCTCAATTTTTATATGGCATGGAGTTGGGAAATAATGCTTGAATGACATTTTTTGAGCATCTTTTCCATGCGATGGGAACTAATGATCTCAGGGGAATCGTCAGTGATTCCTTGGAACTTATATTGTTGGCCCTCTTGGTCGAATTGCATGGTTAATTCCTTAAAATACATGAGAATGGGACCGAAAGTCCTTATCCAGTCTACACCCAACACAATATCACAATCGCCCATGTCAATAGAAAACATATGAGATTTCAGGTGGTAGTCACCAATTTGGAGACACACATTTTCACAACACCCTCCATATTTCATGGACCCACCATTGGAAATCATGATTTGTAAATTATTGACTACACAGATATAGCAATTAGTTTCTTGGGCAATGCAGTGATGAATTAAATTATGGGTGCTTCCACTATCAACAAGAATGATGACCTTCCTATGCTTGATGTGGCCAATTAGTTTGAATGTTTGGGGAGAAGAGAAGCTAGTGAGAGAATTTAGGGAAATGATAGGTTCTACTTCAGGAGGGTCTGAGGGAGGGGAAATGTCGGTGGGTTTAGGTGACTCAAACACCAGGGAAAATTCAACATCCTCTTCTGAAACATCCTTTGAGATGGCCATTAAAATATTTTTTTCCTTACATTTGTGTCCCAGAAAATATTTTTCATCACATTTATAACAAAGGCCTTTGATTTGGAATTCATCCATTTCATCCCTTGTTAATTTTTGGATATTTAGTGGAGTAGAAGGAGGAGTGGGATTTGTTGGTTTAGTGCGAGGAATAAAGGAGGGTTTCTGGTTTTGAGAAGAGATAACCTGTTGTGCTTACTTAGCTCATTTAGTAGCCTCCACCCAACTCTGAGGATGATCCATGAGGACATGAGCATGAATATCATCCTTTAGGCCACTAATAAAACATTCTTGGAAAAAAGAATCAGACATGCCCTCTGTATGAAAATCCAGTCACTCAAAAGAAGCTATAAAGTATTCCACTGTTCCAGATTGTTTCAACTTTTTCAAACGACATAAATGGTTGGAGTCAGTGTCAAAGCATTCATAAAGCTCTACCACAAAGTGTGTACAAGAAACATACCCTTGACGGGCAATTTTTCTCCATTTCCACCATTGCCAACGTTCTTGATCTAGATGGAAAACACTGTATCGGAGTTTGGCCAAGTCATCTGTAATTTCGTACAAAGAGAAAAAAATGTTCCATTTGAGTTACCCAACCAGTGGGATATGAGCCATGAAATTTGATCACATCCACCCATGGAAGGCGTAGGTCACGCTGAAAGTGATGGGACTGAAAATTATGGGAATGAGAGTAAGTTTCAGCTTCGGTATGCAAAGGTGGGTCAGATAAAGGGAGATCTACAGGGATATGAAGCTTGGTACAAATCATTGAAGTGACAGATTCAAGCTGGGTAGTCATTTCTTGTTTGAGGTCTTCTTTCAGTTTCGCGATTGAGGCGACGATGGAGGAATGCATGTTTTTATTGATGGAGGAAATATTGGCACTGAGTTGTCTCACTTCTTGTTGGGTCTCTATGAAATTAGATTGCAAGGTATTGAAGTGAGCTTCCAAGTCTTGGCTATGGATATGGGCCATGATGACGAGGGAACCGAAAAGGGGTAGGTGGGGTCAAAAGTTTTTACTGAAAAATGATAGGTATGAATGTGATAAGGGCGAAGAGATAAATCCAATGGAATAGGTCTCAAATAATGGTGCAAAAATTTCCAGACGT
>SNQJ01S0009913.1:29413-40414 GCA_010110895.2 Picea sitchensis | reverse complement strand
TTTTTTTTACACCTGTGGAGTTATACTCTGGTCTGAAAAATACTACAGTGATGAAATGCCCAAATGCTTAACGAGGAAGAAATGTGTAGTGATTTGGCAACTCGAACATAGTTGCATGGAAATAAATCTTGTATGTTTTATTTTTTGTTTTCGTCCCTAAGGGTTAGGTATTCAAGGGTTCTATAGACAAGGGTTTTCCCTATGATATACGTGAGGGGTCCAATAGTAGTAATTGACCCAATATCTCAGGGTACCAACTAAGGATGCTAGACTGTGACCTTAGTCATACTACTCGACTACCCAGATACTAGAGAGTATCTTCCTGGGTGTTGTTCTCGGTGGCACCATAGTAGTCAGGCGATCGATCGGTTTATCTAAAGAGGGATTCAAGAAATATAGGCCAATCTGTATAGAATTTTTTTTTGATGCGCTACCACTCGAAGGGGTACCAATAGGGGTTACAAGGGTGGCCAATAAATGTGCGCTTAAGTACCACTTGTATTTCCTACGTGTATGAATCCCTCAACTGCGGGTTTATGTGTGTAACAACAAATATCTGTAGCTTAAAGACGTTGGAATACATCTCTACCTTGAAAACAAAATAACCCACAATTTTCTTCCAAGGAAAGTTCTCTGATACCACTTGTAATATTCCAAATATAAAAAGTATGTAGAAGATAAATAAATGCTAGAAATGGAAGATAAACAACAATATAACCAAGAAAACACCAGAATAACACCAAAACAATATTAGAATAACACCAAAAAGAGCACTTCAATTACTGAGAGGAATGTTCACTTGCCTCTTCGAGGGGGCAACCTCCAGCAGAGCAAATCTCTATTACAATAATATCCAAGAAAACAGTTCCCATACCCTCGACTCCTACTTATAGTAAATATATCTATAAAAAGAACGATCTAGAGGAATATCCTTCTAGAAGTGAAATCTTCTATTAGGTCTTCTTACATTCGACTTATTCTTCCTTATTGCTAGGCCTTATTAATATTGATCTTTATTAAATCAGAATATATTATTCTACCTACGTGTGGGGTTAGGTCCCTAACACATAGATGGATAATATATGTCATGTCATTTATGGTGATATGTGGTACACAATGTGGTTCCTCACAGTTAGGGAGATATGTCCTTGTGAAGTTGGAGGACCCTCAAGAATAATCTAGAAATCCCTAGAAGGTCAACAAGAAGTAAATTATTTTAGAAGCCCCTAGAAATTCATCAATAAGTTTTATATTCAAAGTGGTTGCAACAAGAAGTTAATTATGGGTAAAGCAGTTGTAACAAAGAAATTATGAGTTTACTAACTATAGGTAAAGTAGTTGCAACAAGAATGTGGGTTAGCCATAGAAGAAGGAAAAGGGGTAAAACCATTACAAGATGGCCCCTAAGGGAAGTCACTTGGGAAGTATAAACAAGAGATCAAGAGACTCCCATTATAACCTATTGATTATATTGAATATTTATCTTTTTAAAGGTTTTTGTTAGGGATTTCATTGACAAATATGAGGTAGCACGAATATGACGCAACGAAAGAAGAGCGACAATAAAGTTTCATGAATGTAGAGAAGAGTGAGGGTTTTGTGAAAAACCCTAGTTTAGTTGATCCCCGCGGGTCAGACTACTAGTTTCTTGCGAGACACCCCCACAGGTTGCCTATATCTCGTCACATGAGGAACCATGAGACAACCGACTTCATCCTATGAGGAAAATCCATATTTGAAGGATGAGGTGTGTATCAGGCTATAGGAGCTGAGGAGAGTCTACAAGCATATGTGACAGTTTTTAGGTACAGTAGAATCATCTACAGAAATAAAAGGTATGTTTATGTGGTTGTTTGAAGTTGTATATTGGTGATTTATTGAGGTATGGTCATGTGAGGTTGAGTGTATGCCCTTGATTTGATATTGGTTGTATGGTACATGCTGTATGGGGTAGATCTAGAGAGGCATATTGTTGGTGCACTTGTTTTTTGTACTTGGAACACATTATTGGGTATTTGTTTGAGGCATATCTTGTGTCATATGGTACATGTTTGACAAATTTTAGTTGAGGTGTCTTGTTTAAGATAGTGGTACATGTTGAAGCTGCATAACAATGATGTTTTTATACATGGTAGATGTAATAGTTCACTATATTTATTTTATGGATGTTGGTATATGTATGACACATGATTAGAGAGACACATTTGGGATCCTAGATACATGGTTTGATCTATACACTTGTGATAGTGGGTATGAGATCTATGTGTGTTGGCCAACTGAAAGTGGGGGGGGTTGAATCAGTTGATAATGTGCTTAAACAATTATGACCATTTTAAACTATTTACAAAACACTCAATGATGATCACATAATGAAGGGAAGTAAGCAATAGAATATTCAACATCAATCACACACATGAAATATACAAAGACAGATATTTCCTGAGGAAACCCATAAAGGGAAAAACCTCTTCTTCTTGATATGATAAGTAGTCTTTATTTTCTGTACATTATGATTATTATGAGCACCAAATCAATGTGAGGATACCACCTCTATTTTACAAGCTTCAACTTGTTGAGAGCACCAACTCTCTGGTTTCTCTAGCACCCACTAGAAGGAAGCACCAACTCCTTGAGTGTTCTAACACCAACTGGATCGAAGAGCCAACTTCCAGTCACACAGGCACCAACCTGTATAACAGAGAACAATAGTTCTCCCTTGCACCACCCTACCACCCTGTTTTTTCTAGATGCAACCAGATGGAAGCTACAACTTCCTGTGTTCAAGCACCCACTTGAAACTTTGAGGACAACAATCATCCCTAGCACCTCCCTACCACCTTGGTTTTAAAAAATTCATTACAGAAACTTATTACAGTGATACAATGTTTGTCAAAGGGCTTACCAGTCTCATCACCATTCTATTATATTCTATTATATAGGGCACACCTCGACTTTCTCTTCCTTTCTCACATATGAATTTTTGTTCTATGTATTTCTTCTGCGCTTTATGCTCTATGCCCTATTTCCATTCTACATGCTATGCCTCTTCTATGCACTTCAGTTGCTACACACAACATGATTCTACCCGCATGAATAACTCTCAACTCAAGAAACCATATCTTCTCTATTATGTGTATATTTATCATGCTATGTCCTATGCCAAATCATCATTGCAACTCTTCATCTTCTTTTGAAGTTATTTTAAATCTATTCATCACCAGCGATCATTATCCTGAGATTCATTGGCTTCTCTGGAAGTGTGACCCTTCATATTCTCTGTCACATTTGAGCTTATCCTCTCTGTTACAGTTATAGTCTTCAACACTCTTCCATCTGTCAATTGTCTCTATGATGAGTCTTCATTACGATGGAATTTATATCGAGACTCTTCAGCTCCTCTGTATTTCACCCTAAATCTCTTCGAGTTATCTGGAAGATACAATCACTCCTTTCTAGAAGTTACAGAGAGAACCTCTGCATGCTCATCCCTTTGGAGCCTTTTCCCTTCTTGAGAAAACTTCACAGTGGGTGCTAGCTTTTCTGGCTAAGCCCCTTCCTTTCACATGACCATCGGCGACGACCATACACCTAACCAATAGTCATTTCATGATTTCACGTTTTGGGTGATCGACATTGAGTCACCTCGATTTTCCCAACTCTTGATCTCCGAAGAAGAGCCTAGCACTGCTAGCTCCATTCCCTTTATCCTATGATGATGTGATCTCTGACTCTGACCTGGGTATTAATCTCCTATGTGCTTCATGACTACGTGTATCAGGTAATATGTTGTGATTTTCCTTGATTCTCCCAACTTGCGATATCCGAAGTGGATCCTAGTGACATGCTAGCTCCTCCCTTAACTTTCACTCATGTGACCATGGTCGTGACCACATGCCTAAGTTCCTTAGATTAGTGATCCTTGATGCTCTAAGATCCAATGGCCTAGATCTCCTCTTTGCATTTCAAGACTTTGCATTTCTTGAATTCATGAACTTGGTTTGCAGTGTCAGATCAATGGTCTAAACTCTCCCTTTGATCGATGACCATGATAAAACCATGACTTCACATTTCAGGCATTTGGATGTGAACCAACCTGACTATCCCAACTTCTGTGCTCTCGATTCTCGATTCTCTGTTCTCATCTGATCAATGGTCTGAGACTCCCTGTGATCTTACGGCTCAGATCACTTCTTCGTACTTCGATATTTCATGACTCGGGATGTCGGAGCTTAGAGCACCTCCATTCTTCCGAAATCTGAATTTCGAACTTCCCTTATATCAAATTGATTGTCCACGATCTTCCTCCAGCCAACGACTGTGATCACCTTTGCGAGCTCAGACTTCGCGAGTTCCTACAACTCTCACCTTTGACTTTTCATTTCGTGAGTTAGTGAAATGTTGATCTCTCACCACGTGTCCTACCTCAATAGACGACCAGGATGGATGTGGCTCCCAGCTCCTCAGGTATTTTGCTCCTTCCTTCCCGATATTTGTGAGCATCATATAAATGACTCACAACTACCCATGATCTAACGGTCTATATCTCATCGGGACTTCATGTTTAACGATCTCTATGGACTGCTTGACACAGTTCTTTCGATTCGCGATTTTGTGAATCTTCTTATCTACAACCACATGTCCTTACCAACAATGGACGGTCAGGATTCCTTCAAACATTTGGAGTGTTGAATGACTCCTGGGCTTATCCTCCTTGCAACTCCATTGGATCTAACGGTTGTTGGTCCTTCGTGCTTAGATCCAACGATCGATATATGTTCCTCTTTGAATATCATTCAAAGTCTGAATCTTTGAACTCTCATCATCATTTCTTGTTTTCCATCAATGTTATTTCATGTAAACATGTCATCGTCATTGTTGTTCTTGCCATCAATGAAAAGCACACTCTACCTGTAAACATGCCAACAATATCCCCCTTCGGCATTGATGGAAACCCTGAAGAACTGCACTGTTATACTTAGACCTCCAATTGTAGCATCCAGACCACACCCTTTGACATCAATGTCAAAGAAAACATGCTCCCCCTGAGCTGTTGCAGTACTTTTTGGAGTATAAGATATTCAACCAACACAAACTCCCCCTTATTAGATAGACTAATTATCTTGATAATGGGGTCACGCCCAACTTCTGGTGTAGATACTCAAAATGAGCTTTTGAAAGCGTTTTCATGAAGATATCAACAATCTGATCTTTGGATGGAATATAATGCAAAGAAACAATAGTATTGGTCACCTGTTTCCTCAATAAGTGATACTTGATGGGTATATGCTTGGTCTTGGAGTGAAATACAAGATTCTTTGACACACTAATTGCACTAGTATTATCACAATGAATTGGGATTGGTGCAGTAAATTTTACCTCCAAGTCTGCAAGTGTCTAACTCATCCACAGTACTTGGGTACAACAAGTAGCAACTGCAATGTATTCATCTTCTATATTTGATAAGGAAATGGAACCTTTCTTCTTGCTCAACCATGCTACAAGGGAATCTTCTAAGAAGAATGCACCACCACTCATGCTTTTCCTTTCATCCACGCAGTTGGCCCAATCAACATCCGAATAGAATGTTAGTTGAAATTTTTGAATCCTCGAATACCATAGGCAATAGTTCATTGTTCCTTTCAAGTATCTGAATATTATTTTGACAACTAACAAATGACTCTGTTTAGGTGCAGCCTGATACCTTCCTACCATTCCAACATCAGGCATTATAATCTGGATGGGATGTTGTGATGTACAATAGGCTACCTATAATAGACCTATATGAACTCTGATTAACATCAAGTGAGTTATGATCCTTTCTTAACTTGCATCTAGTGACCATATGTGTGCTCATAGGTGTAGAATCTTCCATTTGAAACCTTTTCAACATTTCTCTTAGATATTTCTCTTGAGAAAGAAATATTCCTTTAGACCTTTGAGGAATTTGTAGACCAAGAAAAAATGGCAGTTCCCCTATCATAGACATTTCAAATTCAGACTGCATGGCAGAATAAAACCATTGTACCAATGAAGCATTGTTGCTTCCGAAGATGATTTCATCTACATAGACCAACACAATGAGCAGATCATTTCAATTGTTCCTCTCTTGAACCCTTTGTCCTGAAGATACTTATCTAGTCTGTAATAATAGGCACGGGGAGCTTGTTTCAACCAATATAAGGCTTTCTTCATCTTGCAGACAAAGTCAGGGTTATCAGACAGTTAGAAACCCTCTGGTTGTTCCATATAGACCTTTTATTTTAGATCTCCATTTAGAAAAGATTACTTGACATCCATTTGATATAATTTAAACTGTTTATGACAAGCATAGGCAAGAAACATTCTAATAGCTTCTAATCTTGCCACGGGCGCAAATGTTTCATCAAAATCCAGTCCTTCTATTTGAGCATATCCTTTGCAGACTAATCTAACCTTATTTCTTACAATATTTCCTTTATCATTCATCTTGTTTTTGTAGACCCATTTGGATCCTACTACATTTTTATTTTCTGGCCTGGGAATGAGTTCCCAAGTGTCATTCTTCTAAATCTAGTCCAGTTCCTCATTCATTGACTTTAAACAATTTATGTCTTTATTGGCTTCATTAAAGTTCTTAGGTTCCATCATGGATATGAAGGATATATGTGATTGTTTGATGTCTTTGATTATCCTTCTCCTGGTTTGTACACCTTTGTCTTTCTCACCAATTATCTGATTTGCAAGATGATTCTTTTGAGTAATTCCGGAGGAAGGATTTGGTGTTGATTGTTGTCTTGAATATTCTTGTATGGATGTCTCTTCTCCATATGATTATTGGACCTTTCCATCTTCATATTTAGTTGTGTCCTCTGTAGTAGGCTCAATATTTCTCACCTCTCTTACTGGGACTCCTTCATCAACCTTCAAATCAATACAATCAACTAATCTATATCCTTTACTTTTGGTAGCATATCCTAAGAAGATGCCTTGATCAACCCTATCATCATACTTGCCAAGATTTTCATTATTATTCTTTATGTAGCACTTACTCCCAAAGACTTTCAAGTGTTTGATTGAAGCAGGTCTTCCATACCACAGTTCAGAAGGTGTGTTGTCACTATGTGGTATGAGGTGGGATTTTCTAAGAATATGGACTGCTGTGTGTATTTATTCAACCTAGTAATTTTGACCAATGCTTTTCTCATTCATCATTGACGTGGCCATTTGATGAACTATTCTGTTTTTCCTCTCAACTACTCCATTTTGTTGTGGAGTTCATGGGATTGTGTATTCTCTCTTGATCCCATGTTTATCACATAATTCCTTGAAATCACTTGACATAAATTCTCCTCCTCTGTCTAATCTCACTAAATTTAACCTGTTGCGTGTTTGAATCTTAGTTAAAGATTTAAATATTTTAAATTTCTCAAATGCTTCAGCTTTTTCTTTGAGAAAAGAAGCCCAAGTGAGTTCGGATTAATCATCAATGATTAGCATAAAGTATTTTTCCTTCCCTGTGCCTTCCTATCTTGATGGTCCACATAAATCCATATGAACTAATTGGAGTGGTTTCTCTATTGAAGTAGATCTCTTGGATTTAAACCGTGTCCTGGTTATCTTTCCTACTTGGCAGGGTTTACACACAGAATCTTGTGGCTTTGATATTCTTGGAAGATCTTTTAATGCCTCAAGATTTTTTAACTTTATTAAGTGGTCAAAGTTTATATGTCCAAGTCTCCTATGCCATAACCATATTTCATCATGTTTGCATAGATGACACTCTTCTCTATCTTCTTTCAACACATATACATTATTATCTATCTGTATGCCTTTAGCCATCACTTGTCTCGAGTTTACAGACTTTATCTTACAATCTTTAGAAGTGAACACCACTTCACATCCTTTGTCACACATTTCACTTACACAGAGAAAATTTTGTTTCAACCCATCTACAAGAAGGAACATTAATGTGCTTGGAACATCCACTGTATATATACCAGGGGTCCTTTTGTTTTTGAGTTGAAAGTAAAGGGACACATTTTTCATTATCTTTCTTTTTCCATGTGTTGGCATTTCTAGCTAAGGGTTTTATCCTTGGATCTACCTTGTAATTCTTCAGATGGCAGTTTGCATCTTTGTGGCCAAAGTTATGACAGTTATAACATTTGATCTCATTGTTCAATAGGTCAAAGTGATTAGTGCTATGCTATATACTCATTGACTGCTTAGTTCTATGTTGCAAAGATTGTTTATTTCTTGATCTCCTCAGTTGCATGTCTCTAAACTTAATTTGACAATTTGAAATCTTATGATCAAACTTAGAGCAGTAAATATAGTAACCATGGAATAAATTTTGGTACCTGAAGGATAGCCTTCTTCTTGGAATTTGTTGCTCCATCTTCTGATATCTTTGTTTTTTATCAGGGATCATATTGTCTTTATTAGCTTTTGGTGGCATAGTATTTTTGGCACAGGGGTATGCCCAGGATTCAATGCTACAACATCGCACCAAAAAAGCCCTGACTATCGACCCTTTTGGCAACACCTACGAAGCAAATGAAGTCTCACCCGAGGTAGAGGCAGGGGTGGTTGCAAGACTCCAGTGTTTGCAACCTTAGCTGGGACATAGATCTATGATTCTAATCACTTAACAGAGCACTCAGTAGTTATATTTATCAATATTCAGTTCTTAGTTACAGCATAGTTAAACCCTAATTACAACACAACACAATATTCAACCATATCTAGCATCAAACAACACTTAGAATGACATAATAGATCAGATCTAGCAAATTCAAGCACTAAGCATATCTATATAAATCAGATCTAACATCCATCCATATTATTAAGCACATAGCATTAACATATCTATCTATCATTTATCTATGTTAAATCACTAAGAAAGTAAACATATAAACACATCAATACATCGCACAGAGAAAAGAAGCACATCATGTACGTGGTTTAGCCCCACCCTGGGGCTATGTCCACCAACTCTTCTCTTCTTTATTATCTTGGATCAAGCTTCTTATAGGCACAAAGCACTCAAGTCCCTCTCTGCAGAGGACAAGAGATATGCACACCTTTCTAGATCCACCTTCCTTGCGTTACAACACAAAGCCTCCCACAGTCTGTTACAACCACTTGCACTTAGCTCTGTAAGTCTCATACAGTATGCACAAAGCATCTACAATCCATACTCAGCACTTAGCCCAATATCACACAGATATGATCTTCCTTAGCACTTAGCACAATTTTCAACTACTACCTCTTACATTGCCTAGACATCTATTTATACTTTACAAACTAGGCCTAAACATGGGTAAACCCATGGGCCGACATCCCCATACCCGTTACATAATCCCAAATCCTAGAAAGGGCCCTAAAAGGGGCCGAGATCCTGTGATCTCCACTTCGTCTTGTGCTCTGCCTTAGACAGCCTGTCAATGTACCAAAATTAGTTCAAAGATGACCAAGAATCCTCAAAACTTGGTCAAGGGCCAAAAAGTACTCACATTGTATGATTGTCTGTTGACTTGTAACTTGATCATATTTACTTGATCTTCACTTTCTGGATGTTTTCTTCTTGAACCACTTACATAACCTAAACCAGTCTTCAACAAAGGAGATCTTTGTTTTCTCAGAATGTTAGTTAGTTCTGTTGAGGCTTTAATGCTTGGAAGATTTTGGAGGTACAATGCTTTAAACTTCTCCATCCCTTTTCTGGTGTTTACTACCTATTTTTCCAAGGATTCACATCTTGCCTTCTTCTTAGATAAATTTTGATTCAAAATGTCCTCTATTTTGTTTTCCTCTTCTAATTCCACTTTTAGCAGGGCAAAGTCTTCATTAGGTTTTTTATTGTCTGTCGTGAACTGTATCAACAATTGGTTTTTCTTTTTCTTCTTAGATATGAGTCTAGAAATTTATTCTAGGGCACTGATCATTTATCCTTCCAAGTCAACCACGACTTCTCCATCATTAAAATCACTTCCTATGCTTTTATTATCATAATCCTCTTTGGCCATTAGCATAAATTCATTGTCCTTATCTTCAATAGAAGAGTCACTGCTTTCACCATCTGAGGGATCATCATCATTCTTTACACAAAGGCTTTTCTTCTTAAAATTATTCTCTTTATAGACCTTCTTGTGTTTGTGCTTCTCTTCATCGTCATATGTCTGATCCTTTCTTTTGTGAGGACACTTAGATGCAAAATGACCTATCTTACCATAGTTGAAACATTTGAAGGGAAATTTACCTTGGTACCTTCCCGATCCTTTCTTTAGTCTTCTCACAAATTTTTCTTCAATTTCATCAGGTCCATAATCCTCATTCTTATCTTCTTTAAATGATGCTTCTCTAGAGGTGCGCTTATCTTTAACTATCCTCATTTCATATGCAGTAAATGTTCCTAGAATTTGATCAAAAGGCAAATCTTTTAGATCATTAATTTCTTCTATAGCAGAGACCTTTGGGTTGACCCTATCTGGCAGAGATCTCAAAATTTTATGAACTAAACATGCTTCCTCAATTTTTTCACCAAGTCCTTTCATTGAATTTACTAGTTCTTCAACTCTCAGAAAGTACTTCCCAACAGTTTCATCCTCTTTCATCTTTATTTGTTCAAATTGTACTCTATAGGTTTTAAGCTTGGATTCCTTTACGTTCTTATTACCTTCATAACTACTAATGCGTTTGTCCCACATTTTTCTGGCAGATTCTAAGTGCATAACTTTTACAATTTTTTCTTCTGCAAGCCCACTCAGAATAGAATTCATAGCCTTAGCATTGAATATGAATTCTATCTTGTCATCCTTAGAAGATAGTACAACTGACTTTACATAACCAGTCTTTATCACATCCCAGACATCTGCACCTAAAGCCATTATGTAGGTTCTCATCCTAACTTTCCAAAAGGCAAAGTTTGTTCCACTAAATAGGGGGGCCTTATTGGTTGAAGTTACTTCATCACTAGTCATGTTTAATCTCTAGGGTCTACCCTTAGATAAAAGGAACCTG
>SNQJ01S0009913.1:18332-29113 GCA_010110895.2 Picea sitchensis | reverse complement strand
CTAGAAGGAAGCACCAACTCCCTGAGTGTTCCAGCACCAACTGGATGGAAGCACCAACTTCCAGTCACACAGGAACCAACCTGTATATCAGAGAACAATATTTCTCCCTTGCACCACCCTACCACCCTAGTTTTTCTGGCTGCAACCAGATGGAAGATACAACTCCCTGTGTTCAAGCACCTACTTGAAACTCCAAGGAAAACAATACTCCCTAGCACCTCCCTACCACCCTGGTTTTAAAAACTTTGTTACAAAAATTTATCACAATGATATAGTGTTTGTCAAAGGACTTACTGGTCTCATCACTGTTCTGCTATACTGCTCTCCTCTGCCTGCATCAATGTCTTCCTTCTCAAAGATTTTTGAGCTTTCTGATCTTCTTCTCTGTCTCTGCATGCGCACCTTGACTTTCTCTTCCTTTCTTAGATATGCATTTATGTTCTATGTCTTTCTTCTATGCATTATTCTTTGTTCCCTATTTCGATTCTATGCACTACACTCTTCTGCGCAGTTCAGCTGCTACACACAACATGCTTCTACCTACATTAATAGATCTCAACTCAAGAAACCATCTCTTCTCTGTTCTGCATATATTTATCATTCCAAGTCCTCTACCATATCATCATTGCAACTCTTTGTCTCCTCTAGCAGTTATGCTGAATATGTTCATCACCAATGACCGTTATCTTGAGATTCATTGGCTTCTCTGGCAGTGCGACCCTTCATATTCTCTGTCACAATTGAGCTTATCCTCTTTGTTGCATTTATAGTCTTCAACACTCTTCCATCTGTCAATTATCTCTATGATGATTCTTCATTCCACTGTTAGTTATCTCGAGACTCTTCAGCTCCTATGGAATTCACCCTGAAGCTCTTCGAATTCTCTGGCAGATACAATCACTTCATTCTGGAAGGTACAAAGAGAACCTTTCTGCGCTCATCCCTTTGGTGCCTTTTACCTTCCTGATAAAACTTCACAATGGGTGCTATATTTTCTATCTAATCCCCTTCCTTTCACATGACCCTTGGTGGTGACCATACAACCAACAGTCATTTCACGATTTCACATTTCAGGTGATCGACTGCAAGTCACCTCAATTTTCCCAACTCTCAATCTCCAAAGAAGAGCCTAGCACTGCTAGCTATATTCCCTTTATCCTCTAATGATGTGACCTTTGGCTCTGACTTGGGGATCAATCTCCTAGCTTCTTCATGAATTCGTGTATCGAGTAATCTATTGTGGGTTGCCTAGATTCTCCCAACTCTCAATATCTGAAGTGGAGCCTAGCGATGTTCTAGCTTCTCCCTTAACTTTCGTTGATGTGACCATGGTCATGACCATAGGCCTAACTTCCTTAGATTAGTGGTCCTTGATTCTCTAAGATTCGACAACCCAGATCTCCTCTTCGCATTTTGATACTTCGCGTTTCACAAATTTGTGAACTTGGTTTGAAGTGTTAGATCAATGATCCAAACTCTCCCTTTGATCGATGATTGTGATCAAATCACGACTTTGCATGTTGGGAATTTGGATGTGAGCCAACCTGAATCTCCTGACTTCTATGCTCCTGATTCCCGATTCTCCATTCTTGTCCAATCGACAGTCCAAGACTCCCTGTGATATGATGGCTCAAATCACTTATTCATACTTTGAGATTTCGTGACTCGAGATGTCAGAGCTTAGAGCACCTTCGTTTTTTTGAAATATAAATTCCAAACTTCCCTTATATCAAATCGATGGTCCAAAATATTCCTCCAACCAATGGCTATGATCATGTTCATGAGCTTGAACTTTGCGAGTTCTTACAACTCTCACCTTTGAATTTTCAGTTCGCGAGTCAGCGAAATGTTGATATCTCACCACGTATCCTACCTTAATGGATGGCCAAGATTGTTGCGGCTCCCAACTCCTAGGGTATTTTCCTCCCAACTTCCTCATATATGAGAGCATCATATCAACGAAAAAACTCCCCACGATCTAACGGTCTAGATCACATTAGGACTTTGCGTTTCACGAGATCTGTGGATTGTGGACTGCTCGACGCAGTTCTTTCGATTCATGATTCTGTGAATCTGCTTATCTGTAACCATGTGTTCTTCCCAAGAATGGTCGACCAGGATTCCTTCGCAGCTTTGGAGTGTTGAATTACTCCTGGGTGTATCCTCCTTGCAACTCCATAGGATCTAATAGTTGTTGGTCCTTTGCACTCAGATCCAACGATTGAGATTTGTTCCTCTTTGCTTATCCTTTGAAGTCTGAATATTCGAACTCTCATCGCTTCTTTCCTATTTTCCATCGATGTTATTACTTGTAAACATGTCATCATCATTGTTTTTATTTCCATATATGACAAGCACACTCTTCCTGTAAACATGCCAGTAATTTGATCAAATCTGATTGGTTGATGAGATTGATGTGACATGTTTTTCAATCATAGGTTTTGAGTGACAGGCTTTATAATGATAGGATCTACAATGACAGGATCAACAAATTTTGTGGTAGTGACATGTTGGTCTCCATTTATATTTCATGTTGGCAGGACAGGGAAAGGAAAGGGGGTTGTAGCCTTCTTCTGGTTGGTGCTAGAAAACTAAGGGTGTTGTATCTTCCTGCAGGTTGGATCCTGAGAATCTAGGGGGTTGGATCTTCCTTCCAGTTGTGGCTAGAAAAAAAGGAAGTGGGTTCTTCCTATGAATGTATTTTTTTTGAAATATAAGGAAAGTATTATGTGGTTTTCTCCTACATTGGTTTTTCATGTAAAATACTAGTGTATTGTGTACCTATGTACTTTCTTATTGTTCACTATTTATTTATACCGTTGATGATGTTTTGAATGTTACTCATGAATTTCTCATAAAGTTAAACAATACATATTGTGGTTAAAAGTAATAAAAGTACCAATATAGATTCATCCCCATATCAGTATTCAAACAATTGATATCAGAGCAGTTACTTCAAAAAGTAATCTAGCCATTGGAAGGAGATCATGGAATACGCTAATATTGGAGTACCATAGTTTGACAGTCATAACTATTTCTTTTGGAGAAGGATGAAAACATAGGGATTATATGTTTGGTGAGCAGTAGTATATGGATACAAGGTACCCACCACTCCCCTAACAGCTAAGGATGGAAATAAACTTGAAGATAACGATTCAAGGGATAAAAATTCTATCCTCAATGATTTGATTGAATTAATACATGTCAATGTTATGCACTGTGAATCCACAAAAGAAGTTTGGGACAAACTTAAGAATATATACAAAGGATACGCCAAATTCAAGGGAGATGAAATTAAAACATTTAGAGCCAAGTTCAAACACTTAAATATGGAGGAAGATGAAAACATTGTAGCCTACTTTCTAGGAGTCGACAAAACAATGAACTCTATTAAAGGATTGAGAGACCAAATGAAGGAACATGTTCTTGTTCAAAAGGTACTAAGGTCTCTTCCGATGAGATTTGATCCAAAGATTTAAAATCTAGAAGAAAGAGTGGACCTATATACAATGGCCATCGATGATCTACATGGGATACTCACATCTTATGAGATGAGGATAGAGCAAGTAATCCAATTATGAAGGAAGAAACATTTAAGGAATCTAAGAAAACAAAGAAAAATATCAAGAAAAATGAAAAGTTAGATTGCAGTTGCAGTGATGATTCATAAGAAGATGAAGAAATGGAAAATGATGCAGGAGCATCGATCCACCTCAACATGCATCAACCGACTTACACGCATGGTGCACATTCAAGGAAGGGAGAGACGTTGCCTTCTCATTTTTCCTCGAGAATCAAAAGAATTATCTAGGAATTTAATGAGGACAAGCTAGAAGAGTCAAATTTTTCCTTCACACAAGATGGAGATATGGTCTCCATTAAGAGGATGACGGTTGGAGGTATTTGCATCCGATTTGGAGTAGATTTCCATCATTGTAATTTTCCCATTAGACAGGTGTTTTGAATGGTGATTTGACACCACTAGTTTATCTTGGAGGAAATCTCGTCGATCCCCTCTTGTATAAGTCTTTGTATTGTTTCCAAGGAGAGTAGGTTGTAGGTAGATGCATAAGAGATAGGGAGAGAAACTCAGAGAGCCGAGACTCAGTGGTAGCTCGGACTCTTGTATTGTAATGAACATTCTACCATTAATAGAAAATAGGAGTTTTTCCTGTTATCAATTTCTGTGTAATGGATATTTTGTATTGCATGTCATTTGTATGCATTTGATCTGTAGATGTATGTTAGAAATCATCTGCAGGGATAGAACTATAATTTTCTATCTATGAGTGTGTCGAATTAAGTTTGGTTCTCTAGGCTAAGTGCAAGGAGTAAACGAAAGAGGGTGGAAACTCTGTACGATGACACAAGGAGTGTGTTTATGAACTCATTGGAGTTAGAAGAGAAACTTTTAGGAGGGAATACCAGGGTAATTCACAGACTCAGGAAGAAATTTCAAGGTGGTTAAATACCTTGGAAGGAAATACTATATAAGAGAATATACAATCCAGAGTTACTGAACACTCTGAAGTACTCTTCCAGGAGGGAATCGAGTTGGTGTGAGGATGCACATGAACAACACATTATTAAATGTTGGAACCCTTAATATAATCCCATAATTACTAAACATTATGAGGAAGGAAGGCTTTGCAAGAGTGCATCGACAAAGGAAAGGAGATGCCTTAAAACCTTCCACAAGACGAAGGGAGAAGTCGTCCAAGAACTGTCTGAGCGCAAGGAGTGCACCAACGATATTGTAAGTTAGTGTTACAAATATTAGGAGGAAGGCATCAAGTTTCCAGGAGGACAAGAGGAAGCCCATTGAAGGACATAGAGGAATTGGGAACCTTGGATATTTTCAAGCCGAGAAAAGTTGCATGAGAGTCTGCACAGAACTCTGCAAGGAGTGCAGAAAGAGTTCAAGAATAGTATAAGTATTGAAAGGGAGAAGTGAAATAAGTGTGCAAAGGAGTTGAGGAGTTTCTGAAGTCTCGAAGATAGAGAAATCATCTATCGCCTAGGAGGACAGGTGGAAGTAGATCCAAGAGTTTGAGGATTTGGACTTCTGAAGAATTGTAAGGGGAGCAGTTCAAAATTTGTGAAGGCTGAAGTACGGGGTGATTCTAGACCATTGGATTTGGGAGGATGCATGGTAGATATCCATGGATTTCAGAGGAATAATCCTTTGAAAAAAAGTCGAGGAGAGGATACCTGAAGAGCCAGGATCCGAAGAAATCCTAGCAGTCCATTGAGATAGGACACATGGAGAAAGATCAACGCTTTGTTGATTCATAATTCAGGAAGGAAAGAGTTAAAATAAGAGAGGACTCGTGAAGTCTGAACTCGCGATTAGATCTCAACCGTTGATCGCTAGGGGAATGTGGACCGTAGATTTGGTCCCGAAGAATTCATCGATTTGGGAATCAGGAAAAAGGGGAGTAGTAGTTCATGAAAGTCACAAATAACAGAGTCGCAAAGGGAGTTGGCCCACGGTCGTATTCCGTAGTCACATCAAGGAGGGATTCTAGGATAGAGAGCTAGCATTGTTGGTGTTAACTTTGAAGAACGCTAAAGAGAGGTTATGAGGGTAACACACAACCTGCGCAAGGAAAGGGAGGACCTGTGATAGAGTTTTTGGGTTCCAAGAAAGGACCTAAGGAGTTTCTATGACTCATTTATTTAAAACTATCCTAGACTGATAGGTTGCGCAACCCCAAAAGAGTGGAGAAGGGTTGGAGCGTGCACCAGAAAACTTCATCAGAAAGTTGAAAAGAGGAACCTACAAATACAAAGGTATGCTTCCATTGAAATTTTTTAATTATAGTGGTATTGGTCATTTTGATTCTAAATGTCCTCATAAGAATAAATAAAGTGATGAGGAAGAAGACCCTACAAAGAAAAAGAAAAATCGAAAGAGTAGAAGAAACAAAAATAAATTCTTCAAGAAAATTCTCTTCATTAAGGAAGATAGTTCCTAATCAGACGAGGATGAAGAAAGAGATAGTGATACTAGAAGAGTACTCTTCATGGCAGTAGAATATTCCAATGAAGAATATTCTGTTGAAGATTCCATAAAGGAAGGAGAAATTGATTATGGGGTAAAATTGATCAGTTCCTTAGAAGATCTAAGGGTTGAAAGAAATAAAATCAAGTCACTCAAGGAAGGACTAAATAGGAAAGAAGGATTTATGAATTCCAACTCCAAATAAGTCAAGAAGACGATCACGAAGTTAAAAATATAGGTAGAAGAAAAAAAAATAGTTGAAGAAGCACCCATAATTCAGTTAGATGAAAAGGAAAAGATGATTGAAGGCCTAGAAGGAGAGATAATCACTCTAAGAAAAGATATTTATAAGAAAGACATGCAACAAAACAACAACAAAATATTGGATGAGATCATCGACAGTCAAAATCCATACTATGATAAATACAAAATAGGATACAACCAGATAGAAAAAGGCTCGATCTCCAAGAAAATATAACAAGAAGCATAACAAAGAATCTGTGCAGAAACAATCAGAGGCTCTCCTATGAAGAAACAAGGAAAGAATATCCAAGAAGAATATTGTAGAGATACTCCACCACCTAGAAGATTCAAAATTCGGAATCAATAGTAGCCAGTAATAGAAAGACCTAGAGAAGAAGAAGGATTCAGAAGAGAAACACCCTTTATAAGATCCTCCACCCCTAAGTTTAAAACTATTTGTCTTGGTTTATGATATTCATGTAATAATTTTGAGCACAAAGATGTGAATTTTAGAGCCAATACCAAGATCAAAATTAACTACGAAGGCTACATAAGAAATGGTTACCCTATAATACATCATGAAGCACAGAGAAAAAGTTACAACATATTTGAATCCTTGAGTACTGAAGTAGAATGTTACAATTGCAACAACTTTGGACACATGGCCAAAGATTGTAGATTGATTTTTCCTCCTAGAGAATCATAATATAATATCAAAAATCACATATAGGAATCACAAAGGATATGGATAAGAAAGCAGGATGAATTCAACATTGAATAATTCATGCTTTCCCTACAAGATAAAAAAAAAAAAAAAATGTGGATGGTTTTAGTGCTAGAAGTCAACTCAAGACTATTATTTAGTTAAGCCTAGCACATCTTGTTTCAAAATTCTCAATAATTTTATGAAGGTGGAAATATCACACATTTGGTTTCAATGAGGCCTATGATTTGAGCTATTTAAACCAATTTCCTATGTGCAACAAACCAGGTAAATAAAACCTTTGATCAGTGACATAAGATAAGTGATATGGTATGGAAGAATTGTGGAACAAAAAATGATAAATTCACCAAAGATAAACCTGTTCTTTAATGCCTTTACTTGGTAGAAGAATTAATCATTACTAATAAACCATTTCCAAATAAGATTCAAAGGGATTAAACATTTTCGTGGAAAAAATTGCTATATATCCTATAAAGAAACCTTCTCAACATAGATTTGTAGTCATGTATCATAAAAAAACAAAATATGTTCAATATGAAGTAAAAGAGATGATAAACAGAGAATAGAAACACACACTAACCATTGGCTTCATAAGCAGTTGATATCTTTACATAAGAAAATATACACAAAAATTAGCTCTTGAAAGTTTTACAATGAAAGCCAAAATAGGGATGTCCCCCATTTCTCTCACTATTTTCATTCCTATATTATAAATATATTACATTATTCTCAAGATAAAATAAAAATGGATAAAAAAACCTCCATCCCAAATTCAAAATGATAAGGTGGCTAGGCAAATTTTAGGAAAAATAAACTATTGAAATTTTGGAAAAATGATGCTGTGAGATCCACCTGTTTATCCCAAACCATGGAACCCCTGTAAAAACTGAAATATTTTTTGTAGATTTGTATGTTATTGAGAAAAACCTCTTTCACTTTTCAAAAAGAACCTTCCAGTTGCTCAGGATTTGTTCCCAAAGATAACAACTAAAACAAGAAAATTCTTGAATTTCTGAATCTGAAAAATGAGTTGTAAAGATTCATTCGAATGTCCCAAACCATGACATGTGTGTAAAAACTAAGAAAGGTGTTTGTAGATGATATTTTTATTGAGAAAAACCTCTTTAATGTTTCAAAAATAACCTTCCATCTACCCACGTTTATTCCCAAAGATAATGACTAAAATAAGAAAAAATCTGAATTTCTGAATCTAAAATATGAGTTGTAAAGATTCAATTGAATCTCCAAAACCATGACACATATGTAAAACCTGAGATATGTTTTTGTACATGATGTTATTATTGAGAAACATCTCTTTCATTTTACTTATATTGATCACCATCTGCTTGAACTCCATGCCAAAAGTTGATGACTAAAAGAGGAAAATTCTAAACTTTCTGGTAACTTCTTGCTAAAAATGAGGTCAATGTGATGATGTGTTCCAAAAATATTATCCATTAAGAATTAGACCTTCCTTATAAAGTACCAAGGTGTTTGAAATATATATGAGTGAAAATTTAAAGGATGTGGTATCCCTAAAAAATAGGAGTGTTGGATAGTAACAACAAACCCTAATTTCTAGGCAATTGTTTTACATTAGAATAGGTCTTTGACTAATCAAGCTCCACTTGGAAAATGAGTTGTCCTTCCATATGATATTAAGTGATTTATATCCAACTCACCTCAACAAGTAAATAGTTTTAATAGGTTGTTTGTCTCATAATCATCCTCCAAAACCATGTCATTTTCCTAAACACAGGTTGTGCTACGGGAACTTCCTGTAGCGCCAACACACTTTTTCTGCATAGGAAAATTGCAGGGACTTCCTGTAGCATCCTTTTCAAAATATTAGTTTTAGAATTTAAAACCCATCATATGAGCTTAATATGGAAAAAAATATGCTAAGAAGACATTATTATATTTATATAAGAAAAATACGAATTTTTAAGACTAAAATTTGATCATGAAAATATTAGTGCTAACATTGGCTCCACGGGGGATGGCATGCTCCCTACAAGTTCCCAAGAACAAGAAGAATTGTGCCTTCATCTATTGGCATATGGAGTCATTCCTCTCATTCCAAACTTCTGCAACTTATTCTGAAACCAAAACCTACTGTTGCAAACCAAATATAAATTGAATGTTGTACTCAAACTGAAAATCAAATACTTGCATTGCAAGCTTATTTATGCACACTCCTACTCTGATCAGATGAATTTCTACTTGATAAAGTGTAATCATATTTTCAATGAAGCCATAAAAATATATGACTGGTGAAATGTAATCCTTGTTTGCAGCTAATTAAGAGGACATGATGAGATTATGTCATGAACAACAAAAATTCCACAAAAAACATGTACTCACATATACAAATATATGAGATGCCAAAACTTTCAACATTTGAGATCTATGGAAATGACAAGTCCATCCAAGATGCTATTGGATCCTGAAGAACATGACATGCTTTTGGTTGGTTAAGAGGATAATTTTGGTCCTGCGTAAAGGATGATTCATTGCTAAAATTATGTGCCTCATATGCTCCTTGAAATATTTCATGAAAATCATTAGCTTGATTATAGCCAAGGGAATGAGTATGCTCAATGAAATATTCATCCTCAATGACAGGTAAGGAAGAGAAAAATGTGTCTTCTTGAATATGATCAGAATTATCAACCTGACCATCAATTTCCATTTCCTGTTCAGTATTACAGGCACAATCTTCCCAATGAAGACATGATTTGAAAACTTCACAACAAATTTCAAATAAAAACTCAGTTGAATACATTTCTTTGTAATGAAAGTAAAATACAACATGAAAATCACTCAATGAAGCAATACTAGCAGTAGGAAGGGATTTACACTCCTCACGGGCTTTCTCTTCCAAGGAGTCCCTGAATATTTTGATAAGAACATCGTCATGTTAAATAGCCATCCTATGCAGGTACTCATGAAAATCAAATAGGTTCTTGGTAGGATGGTCATATTAATTTCCCATAAACCTCGGAAGGCAGTGTTCCCATGCTTCTCTATCAGGTACAAGATTTGGAAATCTAGGTACATGAGAAAAATCACAAAATTCATACCATGCAGCTAGTATAGCTTCCATGGATTTTGAATTTCTATATCAGTGGAATCAACTATGGACTCGTCCTTCATGGATTTGCTAGGTGAAATATGCACTCAGAACCATGTTTCTATTGTTTTTTCACCATCAAACAATAGATCTCTCCATTTTCGTTCTTCCCAGGGAAAATATCTCCGTTGCTTCATACCCAGCAACGAAGCCAAAAGATGTTAGAGCTAGAATTCAACTCAAGAATTCTATTGATTCAAGCCTAGGACATATTATTTCAAAATTCTCAATAAGTTTATGAAGGCGGAAAGATCACACATTTGGTTTCAATGAGGCTTATGATTTGAGATATTTAAACCACTTTCCTATGTGCAACAAACCAAGTAAATAAAACCTTTGATAAGTGAAATAAGGTAAGTGATATGGTATAGAATAATTGTGGAACAAAATTTGATAAATTCACCAAAGAGAAAATGTTTCTTTAATTCCTTTACTCGGTAGAAGAATGAATCATTACTTAGAAAACCTTTCTAAATAAGATTCAAAGGGCTTAAACATTTCTGTAGCAAAGATTGCAATATATCTTATAAAAAAACCTTATCAAAAAATATTTGCAGTCATGTATCATACAATACAAAAATATGTTCAATATGAAGTAGAAGAGATGATAAACAGATAATAGAAACACACACAAACCATTGGCTTCATAAGAAGCTGATATCATTACATAAGAAAAT